>PVJI01003169.1:0-129559 GCA_004026765.1 Micronycteris hirsuta
TTTTTTTTTTCCTTAATAAGATATCTGCAGGTTTGGTTCGCTTATTGACGTAATATTCTTGGTTAAATTATGCTTTGAGGGAGCACAGATGTCAGCAAACTTCCTGTAATTCCCTTTTAGTAACTTTTTATAAAGTTCTAAAATTATAGTGAGTAAATTGGGTTAATTTCTGTGATATTGGTCTACGTGGAGAATGTAATTCTTTCGAATGAGAATCATCGGCGTGAAGTAAGCAGTGAAGTCAGTTCTAGGGGCAAGGAAAAAATAAAAGATTTTTGTTCTTTGGAATGCAAAATATGTTTATAATATGAGATCCTGTAGACAAAAACATTTGTTTTGCTTTGTATGTGCATATCTCAGTCTAAAGAAATCTAGCCATCATATCTTTGAAGAAATTATCTTTTTTTTCCTAGAATTTTGTTTCACTTTGTTTTTTCCCCTGATGTTGGAAAGATTCTGTAGGGTTTAGTTTGCTTTATGAAGATGATTAAGGTGGTACCTTGGGAGTAGCAATTGGTACACTGAAGTTTGCAGTGGAAGATACATCTTTATGTAGTACAGGAAGGAAGGGTGTTCTTTCTGTAAAATGGGGTACAACGTTTAGAAGGTGTCAGACTCATACCTTAATTAAATGAAGAAGCTTTGGTTCATCTAGGAACAGGTGAGGAATAGAAATCGTGTTTTCACTGTTCATTGTTTGATGGACCTAAGGGTATAACATCAATGATTTCCTCAGACTGATGGTACTCAGAATTACTTATTTGAAGTTGAACAAAAATTGGGAAAATTTTGAAATGTCAAAGCCTCAAAACTAGATATAATCAAAAACAAAACCAAAATTATACTGTGCTTTGATCCTGCTAGGCAAATTTATTATTTTTGTTGTCATTATTTGCATGTGTTTCTTTAAAAAGAGATCACTTTTTTTTTTATTTTTTAGCAGTTTCTTTGGTAAGTATTAAATAGTTTCATTTGTCTGAACTACGTTGTTATTTTTTTAAATTTGAGGAGGTTTACACCTGTCTCACTGCACTGAAAACCCAGCTTAAGGAAGACATCATGTGTTCCCCTGCCTGATTCAAGCAGTTGTGTGGACTTTGACAATCATCTTTGCAAATGCAAAACTGAAAGGAAGCAGCTTTCAATGTCTGATTGTTTCTTATAAAAATCAAGCCTACCCTGATAACCACACTGATACTTTGGTGTTTGCATCGTTTTCTAATTTAAAGACATTAAAGTGATACAAGTGTGATCTGTCGCCGTTTTTGTCTGTCTGTAGTTTTATTACTTTTGCTCTTTAAAGACTCTGTGGTTGCCTTTGCTCGGGTCACTGCTCCTTCCTAGCTTTCTTTGGCCCTGACCTTTGGGTAGTTTTTGCTTCCTTGCATCCTTAAAGCTTTTTTCTGCTTGTTGCACTTTTTCACCCCAGACATTAGTTGCTTTAATTCCCCACCGTCTTTTTTCACTCCTGGAACCAAGTTGTTGTTACTACACCTTTTTAGTATTGAGAGCCTGGCTTTGTTGTGATATTTTTGCTTTTCTCTGTTATGATGACTTGAGTCATCTTCGCAGACTTTGTGCGGTTGAATGTGACTGCTATAATTTTCAGCTTCCCTAAGAAACTTACATAGAGAGCTAACCTTCGTGGCCTGCTTTGTGCTCGTGCTAGGTACCTCACAAATTGAAATCTCAAAAAAGAAGGTGTAGAAGGTTTGGAGCTAGGTGAGATGATGAACGTAGAGTGGATTATTAAAGAAAATTCAGATATTTGGTCAACACTGAAGTCAACAAGGCTCTCTGTAAGTGTTACTGTGGTACTGGCACAAAGAGAAGGCTGGACTGAATAGGTGTGGCCCAGTGGAGAAATGAAATTCAGTGATGGAACATTTGTAAGACCTCCAGAATTATGTGCCTTATAGACATGACGTGGTGGGTAAGCGCTATCTTTTCCTTCTGTCATTTTTGCAAACAGTCTCTGAAATATAATGACATGGTCACTGTTAGAAGTGGAGTGGTAGATGTGCCTTCGTAGTTCAGTAATTAGTGAATTATTTTGAACTATCAAATTGAGGAATTTAAAAGTGAATTAAATCTCTCAGGTTAAACTATGTGTATTTTTTTTAAGAGTTTATTTATTTATTTTTAGACAGAAGGGAACAGAGGAAGAAAGAGAGGGAGAGAAATATCAGTGTGTGGTTGCCTCTCGTGTGGCCCCCACTGGGCACTGGGGACCTGGCCTGCAACCCAGGCGTGTGCCCTGCCTGGGAATCGAACCGGTGACCCTTTCGTTTGCAGCCCACGCTCAATCCACTGAGCTACACCAGCCAGGGCTAAACTGTGTGTATTGTTAAAGAATAATACGATATCTGATTATCTTTTGGAAACAGTTCTTTTAATTCCACATTTTAAAAAAGTTTAAAAACAAACCATTTATTTTTTAAAAATACAGACTTAAGTGAAGTAAGAAAAATCTACTACAAAAAATTTTCAAGAATGAATTGCTTCTAAGAGTGTGTGTGTGTGTGTGTGTATGGTTAGACATTTCCTCTGCATAATGAAAAAATGGTATTGTGGGTTTGTTATTCCCCATTTCCCTAAATAAAATCTTGAGATTTATTTGCACTTAATATGTAATGGACATTTTCCTTTGTCCTTAATGCTGCTTCCTTCTGGGTCAGACTGCTCATATCATTCTCCATTATCTTCAGTGTCTATCATACTAGAAAGGTTTGGTTATGCAATAGCGTTTGTATTATACATTTTTATTTTCTTAAACATCTATTGTATTAGTTTCTTAAGGCTGCCAAAACAAAGTACCAAAATCTGTGAGGTTTAAATTTTTGTCTCTCATAGTTCTTGAGGCCGGAAGTCCAAAATCAAAGAGTTGGCAGCGTTGGTTCCTTTGGAGGGCCTCTGAGGAGAGTCTGTTCTGTGTCTTTAGCTGGTGGCGATTTGCTAGCAGTCTTAAGCATTTAGACATATCACTCCATTTTCTGCCTTTGTTGAGTCGTTGTGTGTTTACATTCTTTTCTGTCTGTGCCTTGTTTTCTCTCCGTGCGTGCCTGTGTCCATGCCCGCATTTCTCCTTTTTGGAGGACCCTTTCTGTCCCCCAAATCAATATCCAGCTTTCATTGCATCTAAAATATCTCAGATAAGTCTGAGGAATCAGTCAGCATCTGCTGTTTCTACAGCTGAACAACTTAGATCTTGTTCATCAGCCTGTTGGACTGGTCCCTTTTCAGAAAATAGATACCATCCAGAATTTTCTGATATCCTTGTTTTTAACTGTTGTGTCTTGCTGAATCAAAGCAGCTGAATTCGATGTTGTTTCCTTTAAGAATCAACTCATCTTTCTGGGCTTGAGATACTGAATGAAAAAGCAATGCCTGACCTCATCCCAACCCAGCGGATGTATTTTCGCCCAAGGAATTTCTGATTTCAACAGGAGAACCACTCTCTTGATAATGGCACCTGGTGGGGAAGTGAGTGCGCACAGGCCTCACCCTGTGGCCGAAGCCCAGGGTAACATGCTTGGTCACGTTCTGTATGTGACTGCAGATAGTGCGAACGGTGGCCAGTGCCTTTCTGTTGTCCCAGCATTTGTCAACCCAGAGGCTCTTCTTTTGTGTTCCAAGAAGACTGAGTCCATATCGATGTGATGGCAGTCCCTCTACAGGGTACCCCTTCACAGTAACTGCATCCCTTTAGAGTGATGTCCACATTTTCTCGGATGTCTAAAGTCTGATCGCTGAGAAGGTCCTCATCCTCGTGGTAGGTATGGCAAAGACAGCTAAGGACCCTTGAGCTGAGAGGGGCCAGCCTCACCTTTTAACTTGATTACCTTTGCAAAGCCTCTGCTTCCAAATAAAGTAACGGTGAAGTTCTGGGGGTTAGGACTTCAGGTATCTTTATTGGAGGGCACAGTGTATCGCATCACACGAATGGAGCAGTCAGGTCCATTTTTACAATCGGTATCGATGACTGTTCAGTAAACAGAATTATTCACAAGAGACCAGAGATGCAAAGTCATTTCAGCTTTTGCCCTCGTAGGACTTGCAGTCTGTTTGGGAAGACCCGAGTGTGCATAGCCAGGTGAACAGAGAGGGATGCCAGCTTGATAGTGAAGTGTTAGTGATGCTTAAGTGGAAGCCAGGTTGGCACTGGGAGCGAAGCCTGGCTCAGCTAGAGAAGAGAAGGTTTTGGAGAGTGGTGGAGCGGGGGCGTGGTGGGACTTGAAAAGCAGCTTAAGGAAGAGGAAGAAGGGGAAAGGGCTTTGGAGAGAAGGTGAGCATGTGAATGAAACAACTATAACAAGAATTTAGTGATTAAAATTGCTTATGCAGTGTAGTGTTGCAGTGATTTTGCCCTCAGACTTGTTAAATTGATTGGATTTGTATTGGTTTAGGCAAAACTCTGTGGAGGTTGTGTGCTAGTTAAAAAAAGGCATGTGCATGTTGTTCATGATCACATGATGTAGCTTGTAGGACTCATTTTTGCTGAAATGAGTTCATCACAGGAGGTACTTTTGATCCAGTGGGCCGAGGAAAGTGGGGGAGATCGTAAATAGAACAACATTTACTCTTTACTCCCCATTGCCGTGACAGGGAAAGAAAAATCTGTACAATCCTAAGGTTTTACATTTCAACTGTGGCGCTCTTAATGGTTTTCTTTTTTTAGCTTATATGTAAAACATCGAATGAAAAAGGATCAGAGGAAGTGGTTTCATAGAAAATTTATTTTTACAGAACATGGTTACTGTGGGTCAGTCAGTAGTAAAAATAACTTAGGAGAATATATTTTCGTAGCTGTAAGGAAACCTCATCAGTATCATTTGCATTTCAGACCACTTTATATTTGTTTCTTTTCTGAACAGCAACTGTAAAATCTGTGAAATGGGCAGTAGTAGTCTGTTTACAGATTGGGAAATGGTCCAATGGACAAATAGATTACCTCAGACGGCAGTTATGTACTCAGTGACTTGAGATTAGGTTTCTGGCCAGAGGTCTCTCTGTCTGCCACTCACTGCTTGTGCGGCTGGGCTCACTGCTGCTGTGAGTGTAGAGGGTCCCGTCCCCCGCACAAGCACAGTGTCATTACTCCCTGCGTGCCGCTCCCCCCCCCCCCAGTTTCTTAATGCCCTCAGTCTAATTCTTGTTGAAATTGCCCAGTTGTCTCAGATGGTTTTACATGGTTAGGTTCATACATTGCATTTGATTGTTATATTTCTCAAGTATGGGTCTCCCACCCCTTTTTTAAAATTTCAGTTTATCTTGTTGAAGAAGTCAGATTGCCCCTTAGCTTTTTCCATTCTCTGCATTTTGCTGATGACATCCTCCAGTGCTGCTTAACGTATATTCCTCCTGTGTATTTCCTGTAAGCTGGTAGATGCAGAGGCTTGGTCCGGACTCCTTGTTATGTTTGGTTTTTTTGGCAGGGGTGGAATGGGTGAGTAGGTTTGGTGGCGGTGATGCAGATTTCCTATCACATCACAGTAGGAGTCACCTTCATCCTCTCGTTCTGTGACGGTAACGTCGCTTGGTGGGTCGAAGTGTTGTTGG
The DNA here is from genome assembly GCA_004026765.1 of Micronycteris hirsuta. Taxonomy (NCBI): domain Eukaryota; kingdom Metazoa; phylum Chordata; class Mammalia; order Chiroptera; family Phyllostomidae; genus Micronycteris; species Micronycteris hirsuta. The sequence goes on from PVJI01003169.1 coordinate 5,560, forward strand.
GCAGTTCCTCTGCAACTCCTCACCTGGTGGTTTTAGCAGCTATTGGTAGTCCTTGCCTAGATCCAGCATTTCATTAGAGGTTTAGAATAGAGTTTTAACTGCTTTCATAAATTTCTTATTTTAAAGAAATACTCTAAAAAAATTTAGAGAGAATCTAGATCTATTCTTTATATCATATTTAAAGCTATATGGATGTAATATACAGAATATTTTTATAATTGTACTCTGAAAATAATAAATTTTGTCAGGCTAAGCTCTGCATTAAGTTTAACTTTTTCATACCTAAACATAATTTTGTGATGTGACAAATAAATAACTACATGGGATTCTAATGAAAATTCTTGCACCTGAATTATAATTAATAAGACTTGACTGATAGTACACTAATGCTGGTCAAAGTATGTTTTCTTTTATTTTCCATTTTGAACTCATACTTAATATTCCTGTTTTTAAAGCAACTTCTTAAGCGTATGATTCAGAAAACTGGATGAACTTACCAGGTATAGTCATGTGAAGTTTCAAATTTTAGGGCTGCTAGAGTTCCTTTATGTTTATTTATAATGTTTGAAATGAACCAAAAATTTGCACATGTATTAGTTTCCTAACATATTCTCAGGTTCTGAGGATTAGGATGTTGACATTTGTGGGGGGAGGGCTATTAGTTTTCTTTTATCACGGTGTTGTTACCTGTCCAAAGTTTGTCCTCTTGATGCTTTGAAAGGCCAAAACTCAGTCAGAGTTTGGTATAAGGAAAGGTTTATTGATCTAGAAGGTGGCAACTGGGAAGATGGGAGACCTAGTGGTACCTCAGATCTGTCTTCCTAAACTACAGAGTTCAGGCTTCTTTCCTGTCAAGGGAAGGAGGAGTGGGAGGTGACTGAGGACCACAGACATCTCGTGACTGGTAGGGGTCTGAGGAAGACCTTGAAACCTCTGTTTCCAGTCTGTTGACTCCAGTTGCTTTGAGTCCAGTCACAAGGCTCCTGCAAATCTTCGATAAACAGTCATTATTTTTTACATTTTCCCTCATCTTCTGGAGAGGCACCTTCCAGGGGGGCTGTTTTTGTAAAAACTCAAGCTGTGAGCAGAATTCCTCTAGTGATAGCATGTCACTGTACAAGAACACAGCAGGCTTGAACAAGGCGTGGGAAGCCAAGCATTTCACTCTGTTACAATGTGTACACGTATTTAAGAAATCAGCCAGCATTCTAGTAAATTTTTAAAATTGGTTCCTGGTATACTTAAAATGAATTTTGGGCTGTGGTGGAGTATAGGAAAAAAGTTTGAGTGGGTTAACACCTATGCCTTTCCCACCAAGTGGATGTTAAGAGGTGGTTATTGTCTGTTGTAAGTGTAGGAGTAGCCAAATAGAGTTTTTTTACTTCAAGAACTGTTAGCATGCCGCCAGTCTCGGCAGGAGAAATGTAAAGATGCAACAGGACATTAAGGAAATGTTAGCTACTGATAACTTTTACAACTTTTGATAAGTTAGTAAATAAAGACTTTGTCGCATGAGAGGTCATGAAAATGGATAAAACCTACACGGTATGGCCTTGCTCAACAGAGAATATGTAGACCATATTTAAAGACTTTAAGAATAGATAAAAAGTTTTTATATCTGTAAGAGTTCAAATGATGGTGGGGTTTCATTAAAGTATAATCTTTGGGTAAGTTTAGAGAGAAGACATTATAACAGGCTGTGTGCCTCCTCAGGAAGAAAGGATGAGAAAGGGTCCTTGGGTTAAATGGAAAGATAGGGAGTTTCTTACAGGATGTGAGATAGATTTTTTTTCATGCTTAAAGATAATTATTAGAAGGAACTCTAACTTGAGGATTGCCAACTATCAAATGATTTTTGATTTGCAATTATTAAACAACTATTATAATTAGATTTGATATCTCAGTAAACTTAAGGAGAAATATGTTGAAATAAAAAGCCTGGACATTTAGGGATTTTATTTTTCACTTTTTGCTCATGAGTCTAAAGGAAAATCAAGAGAGTAGGAAAGTTAAATAATGAAGAGAAAAGAAAAGAACCAGTAAATCTGTCCAGTGCTGTGCCAGCTGGACTGGTGGGCACAAGAACAGTTTCTTAAGAGAGAGATGGTCTCGTTGGGGAGATGAGGCTTAAATTCATGGCATTCAAAGAAAATGGAGTCAGAAAAGCAGGTATATGAGCTTTGCTAGTCTGTAGAAGGGGAAAGGTGGTCTGAACCCTCCAATTCTAACAAGATTTGTAATGCAGATGTACCAATTAATGGATTGTAGCACAACTTCTTGCTGCTATAGAAGTGAAATCTTTCTTGCCATTTCCGTTTTTGGAGTAGTGTATTATTAATAAGATTTTTTTACAGAGCTTATTTTGTTTGGGACTAGAAAATATTTATATTCTATTCCTTCATATACCTTTATATGTGTATATGCATATGAGACATTTATTGAAGAAGTTACAGGAAACATTGTACATAGGACAGTGACACCTCAAGTCAGTCCCCTTCCAAGTAGGCACCTTGGAACTTCACACCATTCTCCCAATTGCCATCATCTGCCCTGTCATATTTTCCTGAATCTCATCGATGGTCTGAAATCTCTTCCCTTTCAAAGGTGATTTTAATTTGGGGAAAAGCCAGAAGTCACAGGGCACCAAATCTGGGCTGAAGGAGGGCTGACTTACCTGGGTGATTTGATGTTTCGCCAAAAAGATGCACGAAACGTGATACATGAGTGGGCATGTTGTGACGAAGCTGCCAATCACCAGTTGCCCATAGCTGCAGCCTTCTGAATCATCTGAACAGTTTCTGTGGAGGATGTTCAAGCTTAATGCAAAATTTGATGCAGATTCGTTGCTCTACTCAGTCATTTTGAATGCGATGGCCACATAGTACACATGCTCACTCCCTGGCATCTACTGCCCCCACTAACTAGTACGGTGAAGTCATCAGTGAAGTCATCATTGTTCACACATGCGCATTCCCGTCCACTCTCCTTGGCTGTCAGGTTATATTGATGTTGCACAAACCATTCTTTTTACATTAACAATGGCTAGACTTTTTCCAGACAGACCTGGTATCCATTTTATCTAAACTGTACACTTACATTAAAGACTATAAAAGTGAATTTGAGGTTTGAATACTACAAGCTTCGCCCACTTTGTGGCATTTTTATACATATTACACCTGTTAGTGTATACGCAGCAGTGCATTGTTGTAGGTGCTAATGTACCGTCTCTATTTCCTAAGCCCATCACAGCTTTGCTCTCACACACCTCTTCTGTGTTGTTGTTGTTAAACGTGTTACATAAATGTTACATTTATATACATTATAAGTCCAGAAGTACTTTATGTACCTGTATCTTATGTTCCACAATTTCTTTTAAAAAAGTATGAACAGCGTTCCTTGTAGGGAAGTGTTATCATTACAGGTCTTTTTGTTGCTGTTCGTGTGGACCTGAGTCACAGCCTGAGGCCCCTTGATTTCTGCCCGAACAGCCTCCTGTAGTATTTTTTGTGAGATGTGTCTGCTGGCAAAAGATTGTCAAGTGTTCTGTTTTGTTTTCTTCTTTCAGTCTTGGGATGTCTTTATTTCCCATTTAGTTTGAAAGCTTTGATAGATTTAATAGTCTTGGTTGACAGTTTTTTTCTCTGAGTACTTTGAATATTTTTCCCCACTTTTTGCTGCCATTGTTTCTGCTGGGAAGTTAGTCATCTTATTGGTGGTCCCTTGTAAGTGAAACACCGTTTTTCTCTTGTTACTTTTGAGGTCTATTCTTTGTTTCTGATGTTCAGCATTTTTATTATCATGGGTCTGTTTGCGGGTCTTTTGTTCTTATCATGTATCTTAAATTCTGGCTTATGTTAAATACCTGTACCTTTCAGTTGGAAGTGCTGTTTTTGCTTTGACATTTCAGTTACGGTGTAGTCTTGCCTGTGTAGGTCAGAATGGTTATATTCAGACTTGTTCCATCTCAGCTGAGAATGTATTACAAACGTTCTCGTAGAAGACAGCCATACCAAAATTGGAAGCAAACTAAGAGGAATTCAAACTAAACAGTGTGCGTCCTTCCGTGAGGCGCGTATTGTTGTGCGCGTAGATCAGTCTCACTGTACAGTTCTGCCTTGACCAGCGCGGGTATCAGTCGTGCTGCTGCACTTCTGTGCAGGTTTTTCTTCAGTGAAAACACAGGCAGCTCTCCCTATTCCCAGGCTTTGCGTCTGAGAGTTCTGCCACCTGTGGATTAAGAACAGTGTTTTCAGTCCGTGGTTGGGAATCTGTGGGATGGAGGGCAGACTGTGCATCGTTGTGTGCCACTTCAGCCAGGTGGCTTGAGCATGCACGGATTTTGGTGTCCAGCCTGCGTCCTGAAACCAGTTTCCTGTGGATACTGAGGGATGACTGCACTTTGGTTTTGGGAGTCAGAAGTTGCATGTGGGTCTTATCTGTGTGAGGGGGATTCAGTGCTTCTGATCGCCACATTGTTCAAGGGTCAAATGTATATTTTTTCTACAAACAAAATTGTTCACTGCTAGCTCTTTAAAAAGGTAGTTGATATGAGGCTGTTCAGATGTGAGGAGATTTTAGGATGGTGTTTTGGTTTCTTAACACTTCTGGAACAGGTGCTACAAACTAGGTGGCTCAGAACAAGGGAAGTTTATTGTCATACAGTCCTGGAGTCCAGAAGTCCAAATTCAAGGTGTTGGCAGAGCTATGCTCTCTCAGAAGATCTGTTCTAGAGAAAGGTCTGTTCTAGGCCTCTGCCAGCTTCTGATAGCCTCAGGTGTGCTTGGCTTATAGATGGCCATCTTTCCTTGTGTCTTTTTATACTGTCTTTCCTCTTGTCTGTGTCTAAATTATCCCTTTTATAAGGACACCACTCATTGCATTAGGGTTCATCTTAAGGTCCACATTTTAACTTGATTACTTCTTTGAAGATCCTGTTTCTAAATAAGGTCCCAGTCTGAGCTACTGAGTTAAGACTTCAATAAACCTTTTTGGGGGCGGAAGGGGACACAGCTTAACCCATACCAGATGGGTTAAATGAATATTGCCATCGTAAGTCCTTTCAGAAACAAGGTAGGGACTTAAGGTACTGTACTTTTTTAAGGGGAGTAGGAATTGGTTAGTTTAAGTATCTTTTTAACTAGTTTAAATTAACCTCTAACCTCAGTATAAGCCAGCATTGGAGCTCCACAGTGATGGAACTTAATACTTAATTTTGCACTAATTATTAATGGCTGACATTTTCTGGAATTGGATGTAGTTTACAACTAATTGCTTGATCCCTCCACCGCCCCCCCCACCCTTTGTAACTGCTTAGTCTTCTTATCTTCCACCCTCCAGCCTTTCACAACTATGTAGTTGTTTTTTTTTTTAAACTTACATGGATACATAATAAGAAATTTTATTTATTTACTGATTATAAAAGGAATACATGTCTATGATGAGCTCTAAACAGCTAACCTACACTGGCTTCCCGTAACTTCAATCTAATTACTATATTGAAGCAATTCATTTAGAATCTGTTTCACTGTGAAATGTGTAAAAAAATACTAGAAGTCAACTATAATGCAGTAATTACTAGTAATTTATAACATATTTGTGTATGTTATCCTGGTCTTTAGAATACATAGTAAACATGATTTTTAAAACAAAATTTGGATTATTAAATGTCCTTTGAACTGTTCTGTGGGTAAATTGTTAATGCTAGTAGTCAAATAAGATTTTTTCTCTCCTATCTCCTTCAATTATGTAACCTCTTAGAGACCAACTTATTTTCATTGTTTCTCATTTTCTCTATTGACAGCAAAAGTTTGGTATCATAGATTGTTTGTAGAGTTTTGGATTTAAAAGGGATCTTAGGACAACGGGCCCCTTATAGTGGTAAGTACTGTAGGCGAACTTATCTAAGATCATGATATTTCACAGTGAGAAACGGATTCTAAATGAATTGCTTCAACATAGTAATTAGATTGAAGTTATGGGGAGCGAGTGTACGTTAGTTGTTTGGAACTCATTCATTTTCCCATAAATTTAGTTCCTTAGCCAAAAGGACAAGGTGTGTTTCAGTGCTGATGGTTACAGTAGTTCAGTAACATTATGTTAAATAGTTCATTCATAGGGGCTGCCGTCACCATACAGAGAAAAGTGTGGCTCAGAATTTCATGTCTTTTGACACCTGTTATTTTTCAAGAAGGAAACTCACTGGGAAGTATCTTACACTTTTATAGCTATTTGAGGAGACCCTGGTACTTGGGGAGGAGTAGAGAGGGGTGTAGTGAAGAGTGGGAGCTCCGCACTCGACAGAGACCTGTGTTGCGGTTTCCTCGCTGCCACCCATTAGTTACAGCTGTGGGAGATGGCCTTCACCCCGTCCGTTCATCCTGTCTATAACGCGGGCCAAAAACGGTCTGTGTAACAATGAGCCAGTACTGTGTGCCTGGCGTTATTCTGAGCTCTTTACACATACTAACTCACTTAGTTTCCACAAAGACTCTGGGAAGTTGGAACTGTTGTTATCTTTTATGGATAAGAAAACTGAGGCAGAAATAACTGAAGGAGTTTTCCCCACATCATGCAGTAATGAAGATGGTAGAGCCAGGATTCAGATCCCTGAAATTTGGATCCAGTGTCTTGGTTTATAACTTTCATACCCAGCTGCTTGTCTAAAAATACTGCTTTATGGGTTGCTAGGAGGAGTAAATAAGAGAGTGCATGTCAGGTGTCCAGCTCAGGAAATGTTAGGTCCCTTCTTCAAATCACAGTATGAATTCCCTAAATCAGCGAAATAAGTTTCAGTAACATAGTACGTCTCTTGATTTGTCCACACATTCTCTTCTTACTGCGGGTGAAAATCCCCAGTCAAAATTTAAGACTGTTTCAGCATGAGTGGAGAAGGGAGCTAAGCACACCAGGAAAGGTCTGACCAGCACCGCGATGGTTTCACTGGAAGACAGGGAGTGTCAGGGATGGGAACCCCCGACACATGCTCTTCTCCTCGGGGGACTCAGAGCCTTCTCTTTGTGGTCTTGACTTATACTAATCTCTTCCTTCATTTAGCGTCTAATGAAAAAATTTAACCTTCAGGTTAAAAGTGGTAGACATTTGGTGAAGGAATTGAGTTTTAAGGAATGATTAAGTAGGCAGAACCTGATGGATCATCTGAAAATAAGGACATACTTCTACCTAAGAACCCCTCTTCTCACCCAAGAAAAATATTGGTAATTTTTAAATATCATCTGATATTTAGACCACATTCCAGTTTCCCAATTAAAAGAGTCTTTTTTTTTTTTTGAGATTTTATTTATTTTTTAGAAAGGGGAAAGGGGGGAGAAAAAGACAGAAACGTTAGTATGTGCCTCTCTCACACCCCCCACTGGGGCTGGGCCCACAACCGAGGCATGTGCCCTCACTGGGAATCGAACCGGCAACCCTTTGATTCACAGGCCGGCACTCAGTCCACTGAGCCACACCAGCGAGATAGTTGCTGTTATATCTGTGTAGTCTTTTTAAATCTCTCAGGTTTCCTCCCTCCCCGCTCTACCCTCACCCCCAACACTGACATTTTGAACAGACAAGACAGGTATCTCAATATAATGACTCTTTCTGGATTTGTCTGACTATTTCTTTGTGGTATCTAATTGTCCTCTATACCTTGTATTTACTATAGAGTAGAAATTAGGCCTTAAAGTTTGATTTGACTGAGGTTAAACACTTGCTGACAAGCGTCCTCATAAGTGATGCTGCAGACTTCGTATTGTAGCAGGTGATGTGGAACATGATGGCCGGTGTGTCACTACTCGTGATGCTGAGTTGTAGCTCAGTTAAAGTGGAAACCACCAAATCTCTTCATTTTAAGTGAACTATTTTATTTTGCAGTCACCAAGATATCCGAGGAGTTTGGAGCTTTGCCCATGTCCTGTTTCCCGTGTCCTGCACCACCATTGTTGATGAAGGCAATTTGGAATGATTTCTTTGGGTTTTTCAAAACAAGATAATATTTTTCGAATTCTGTATTCCTTCCAAGTTTATTAGTAGGCATTCCTCAGTAAAGAAATTCTCTTAGCTAGAGCTGAGATACAGCTAAGGCAGAGTAAAGGCAGAGTAAATGCTTAAGTCTTCCATGATCAGTTTTCAGAAAAGGGACTCGGTCTGACACTTGACACCAGTGCTGTGAGCGAGCCTCACCTCCTTTGTAACTTTCTTTTACTCTCTTTTCCTCTTCTGAGTATCACAATATTTTTATTTATTGTCTTATAATCAGTCACAGTTGGTTTGATAATTATAATCATTCTTTTCAATACTTTTTTGCCACTGAGAGCCCTTTACTGATTGCTGTGACTTTTTTATAATTTTAAATTTCCAGAAAAGTAACAAGGATGGTACAGGTAACTCCCAAATATTCTTTACTCAAATTCACCAGTTGTTTACATGTTGCTGAAGTTGCTTGGCAAACGTTCAGTGGTTTTATTTGAACCATTTGAGGATAAGTTGGTGAATTGGGCCACTTTACTCTTAAATTCTTCAATGTACATTTCCTAAGAACAAGGATATTCTCTTTTATAAACATAGTAAAAAGAAAAAAAAATACTGTTATCTAGACCATTTTCCATGTTTAAGATTTAGTCAGTTGTCCTAATAATGTCCAAAATAAAATGAAAAGTTATTATGCGATGTATTTGTCATTTTTTAGTGTTCTTTTACTAACGGTATTTCAGCATTTACTGATGTAGTACTCGCCAATTATTTTGTATACTGTTTCTCAATTTGTGTTTGGCTGATATTTCTTCAAGATTAGACTTAGGTTATGCAGTCTTTCTAGCAGGAAAGCCACAGCAGTGTTGTGCCCTATTCAGGAGGAATGTGATGGTACTGATTTGTTCTACTGTTAGTGATGTTAACGTCATCATTCGGTTACAGCTTTTCACCAAGTTTCTCCACTGTCAAATTACTGTGCTTTACTTTGTAATTAATTTGGGGGGTAGTATTTTTGACACTAAGTGAACATATTGCTCATCACCAAATCGCACTAGCTAGTTTTAGGACTGTCATTCCTTCTGTATGTGTTTGTTGGCATTCTCCTGCAACAGAGACGTTTCCCTCCTTTCTGTTTATTTGTTCATGTATTTATTTATCTGTAGCAGTACAGACCTTTATTTTGTTCAATAGATAATGCTCCATTGTTATTTCTATTAATTTTCATGCTCCAGACCGTGCCTTGGCTGGTGGACTTCAGGCTCATTCCTCTTTCCCTTTGTCATGTCTTCATTCTTAGAACACATTCTAAAATAAGGTATTCTAGGTTCATCTTGTATTTTCCTTTGCACAGCCCCGCAGCCAGCCATTTCTCTAAAGTGTCATGGTTCCGTTTAGTGGAGAATGGTATTTAGAAGCCAAGATATGAACTCTAGGCGTGCACACTGCTACTGGGGTGTCATGGTTTGAGGTTATTTCAGTGGACGTAGCAAGGAAATTTTTAAAAAATTAATTCACATTGATAATTTCAAATCAAATTTAATATTAGAATTTTAATTTTCTTCTTTGAATCTGAACATCTTCGTTTTTAATTCAAATAGCTACAGAAGGCCTTAGAGAAATTCTTATGTGGCATTTTTGAAGTTCAGTAGTAATCTAGTGTTAGTAGGTTGTTTTGGTTGCAAAGTCACTGTCACCTGACTTGAAAATAATTGTGAAATCTGCCGATTTCTTGTGAGAACAAATGAACAATTTGCAATTAAAAAATTTTTACATTTAAAGTTAAAATCTTTTAAAATGACTTTTTATATCTAGATATTAATTTATTTACATACAAAGATTAGCATTAATAAAATTTCCAGTCTTTTAAGGATTCAGAGTGCTAATTTTGTTGTCTATAAAATTAAGATGATATCTAAAAGGGTTGTTTTGAAATTAAAATAGATTATTATGTAAAGTACCTGGTATAGTCTTTGACCCCTCATAGATATGTAATAAATGGTACTTATTATTATATTGTTATTGTGCTCTATTTTGCCTATGCCGACATAATAAGCATTAAAAATTATTTGGTAAATAATGTTCTTTGATGGAGATCTATCTAGGATTTCATATTCTGAACTTGACTTTCTGTGGGTTTTCATAATTATACTGACTTGCTTAACATATAAGTGAAAACTTAAATGAATTTTCCGGCTGAATACACCTATGTAACCAGCTTCAATATTAAGAAACAGTATCATCCGCACTTCTGAAGCCTCCATTTCACTCCCAGTCACTGCCCGCTATCTTCTCTTTTAAGGGGCAGTATATGAATTTTTCTACTTCTCTGCCCCACGCAAAACATAAAAGAACTACTCTATTTTTGAGATTAGAATTGTATTAGATGAGAAACTTTAAATGGGCTTTGTAAAAAGCTTTTTTCATTGCATATTGTGATTTTTAATGCATGTACACTAACAGTATATTTGCGAACAGGAAGTAATTTGTATTTGACATTATCACAGGGTAATCAGTAAGTAGTGTGAGAACAACAAAGGCAGAATCTCTATTTCCTTTTCCATAGGGGCGAGCTGACTTCGTATTCCATATTCTTAGAAGAGTACCTAGTACACATAAGCCACAGAAGAAAATGTTTTTAAAATACAGGGTGGGGCAAAAGTAGGTTTACAGTTGTGAGTACATGAAACAGTTTATTATCTTGTATTATTATTTGTTATTTATTGTATTATTTTCCATATGAACAATTGTAAACCTACTTTTGCCCCACCCTGTAAATACATGAATCAATATAAGCAAGTACTTGTATATATGACTTCACCTACATTTATTTGTATCCTACCTATAGAATAATTTAAGGTGGGATTTGCATGTATGAAGTTGCTATAGGAGAGTTCTGTCTTTCTAAAGCAATTTCAGGTGTTACCAGTTTATATGAGTGACTATTTTCGAAACAGTTTTATACACGTGTGGCATAAGCTGCAGGAAACTTCGCACAGTTGCAGGAGTGTAGGGTATATCATTATAGGAACTAATAACTTTCCGTTCAGATGTAGGTAAGCAAGCTCTGTTAGGTCTGTTTGTACATTGTACTTCGATCTGTCTGCTGAAGAGCTTTGTTACAGAAATAATCAATTTGGGAAGAGTTCAGCAGAATGTTAACTGTAATGATTAGAGAGAGATAGGAAATATATGCATTCAGAGCAACTGAGAAGAGTTAAGATAATCTTGCCAGGAAAGATAATGATTAAAATATAGAAGGTGAATTTAGGGCTGAATGATCCTCCATTGTCTGAACTGGGACCCTTTGGGAGTGAAAAGTGTTGTGACAACTGGCCACACTCTAGACAGACTGGATCTTTTGATCTCCTGTTATAAGTGAACATGGATTCTCTGCCATATTCTGGGGTTCTAGAATTAGTATTTCTTTAAACCCAAAAGAAGTAATAACACACAACTACATACCTACAGCAGTAAACAGTACATACAGCATGGTAAATCAGGAGCTTTGGAATTGAAAATATGAGAGAAAGTTGTATTAACTTTCTAGGCCATGGAACAAATTGTCACAAATTTAACAACGTAAGTCAACACTTATTACGTAATAACTTCTGTGGGTAAGCCGTGTACTCTGCAAGGCTGCAGCCCACGTGTTGGCCAGAGCTCACTTCTCATGTGGTGGAGTCTCAGTTGGCCGTGGATCTGTTTCCATGCTCACTAAGGGTGTTGCAGAATTTGTTGTAAGACTGAATGAGGGGTGAAAGCTGCCCTCAGCTCCAAGGGACCGGCCATGTGGCCCTCACACAGTATGGGAGCTTGCTTCTTCAAAGCCAGAGTCAGTCAGAGTAATAGTCTTCTATGATGTACCACAGTCACAGAAGTGATGTCCCATCATCTTTGTCATAGTCTGTTGGTTAGAAGCAAGTCACAGGTTCTGCCCACATTCAAGGGGAACACTTGTAATTTCTGTCCACCATGGAGGTGCATTTACAGTGGCTTGTCAGTGAGACTGAGGTTTAATTCTTGCCTTGTATAATAAGTATCTTATTTGTAATAATCTTATTTGTAATTATTTTATTTGAGGGGACATCTCTTTTGGAACTAATGCAGTTATTATTTGGATCACTTATTTGGCAGTTAATCATATATTGTATTTTTTAACCAAGCCTGATCTTTTTTATTATAGAAAAACTTAAATGAATTGAAATGGACAGCATAGAATTTTATGTGCTAGCTGCAGCAAAAAAGCATCTGTGGACCAAACCTTGTGTCTTTTTCACTTTTACCTACTTTAAATCTTCCTGTATTTATTATTAGGAAGCCTGTATTATTTTGAGGAAAATTCCAGGCATTATTTTGTTATTTAAATATTGTGTGATTTGACTTTATATGTGTTCGATCTAGGTCCCTATCTTTTATATTATATACATATATTTTGTTCTAGTGGTGCTTAGTGGGTAGTCAGTACATATTTGGAAAGCTACCCATATGTATACACATAGAAATTGGTTCTGTATTCTCTAATTAGTTTGAGTTGACACTACAAACTAACCTTAGGATAAGTTATTTATCTACTTTATTCTCTCCATTGAAAAAAAATTTCACCTTATTAAACTACACAAAGGGTCTTTTTTAAGGTCTGTTTTGTTCTAGTTATTCATAAGACTTGGGCTTAGGGGCCTTATATTTTTTAGTGCTTGTGAAACAAGTCATAGATTTTTGAAATGAAGGCAATAGGTCAAATAGAACATGGAAAACAGTTTGTTTTTTTATAGTCACCCTAACTCTCACACCCTCAGCAGTAGGGCAGAAAATTAGGGCTCTTCACGAAACAGTATCCTTAAGCAGGAATCATTTCAGCATCCTCCAGCAGTGCGGAACTTGACCACTCTTCCTAATTTCTTTTTCACAGTTGACCTGTGTTGGGGAAACCGTTCTTAGATAATAATTCAGCAGTAACTCAGGCCTCCAGTGGGAAGAGTGGGTGGGGAAAGGGACTTGTTGCTGCCTCAATTCTAAGACAGAATGAACCCCATGAAAGCAAAGTTCGTATGTTTTGGGATGGGATAGTCTTACCCAACTTGGAAGTGAAGAAAAGCATGTTTTCCTTTGTGTATGTATATAAATAGCAGATATCTAATGATTTTTATATTTCATAGACCTTAATATTTAAGTGTTTGAATTATAAATGTTTGGAGATTCATATGCTGTAATAAAGGGTTATTTGTATTTGATTTATAAATTTTGTTACACGTAGAGATTTGAGATTAAAAATCAAATGTTTTAATTCAGTTATAATACTATTTTATTAATGTAATTGTTCATAGGTATCTTTCACATCAGTGTTTTTTCCTCTGGTTATTTTTATGATATTAGTATAGTTTGTCAGAGTACATCATCAGTATTTCATTTAAGTGTATCCCTATGTACAGCACTTTCACGTGTATTCTTGGTGGCAGCAGTGATGCTGTGGCTTGGGGAAGCAGTTCTGTTTATATACTATTGACAGTTACTTTTTTGCTCACTTGCTGATATCCTGGCATAATATATCACCAATTGCTGACCTGTTCTTTCCTTTATAAAAGTGATTTTTTAAATTTATGGATTTTAGAGAGGAGGGAGGGAGAGAAAGAGAGAGAGAGAAACAGAAACAGAGAAACATTGATTTGTTGTTCCACTTATTTTGCATTTGGTTGATTTCTTATATGTGCCCTGACTGGGGATCAAACCTGCAACTTTGGTTTATCTGGATGATGCTCTAACCAACTGAGTTGCCTGGCCAGAGCCTATAAAAGTGATTTTAAAGGTTTCACTTATTATCACATCCATCATGTCCAATAATGAGATATTTCTAGTTCAAATTAATCAGTGTGTTCAATTTCTTCTGTAAAGGAATCTCGAACTATCATTTGTTGAGGTTGTTTCAGGTGCATGAGACTTCCTCTGATAACCCTTTGTTGTTGAAAATGAGGTAATTGTGAGAGTATTTTTTGTAATCTAAGGGACTTGGATAGAAAGTAACTCCTTTTCTGAGAGATTTAGATGAAAGTTCACCCTGTTTGTGCGTGTAGATACATGTATTCTGACCTTGAACCCATTGAACTCTTCTCCCACTGTATGATTGAATAAAGAGGGCCTATTCTGTCCCTTTTTCTGAGTCAGTTTTCAGAATATAAGAGAGGATGAGCCTTGGTGGTAAGCCGTATGTGATAAATTTTAGAAATCGAATTGCTTTTGATCAGAACAATGCTGAATGTTGCACCTCCCCAAGTTCTGTCCTGTGGGCCTTTTGTAACCATGTGAAGAGAGCTTTTTCAGTCTGTTTCGTGTTTAGTGTTAATATGATTCTTATAAATATTTTTTATAAATTAAGATACAATTTAAAAATTTTCTAAAATAGATAATTGATCTATAAATTTTGTTCACATTTCTACGTGTAATACTTAAGAGAACATTATTGGAGGTTATTACTAAGAATAGTGGTCTAAATGATGCTGGCTTTGGTTTGGGCTGAGTTTCTGATGAGATTGAGGTAGCATCAGAGATATTCCTTCCAATATTGTAGATGTTTATTAGCAAAACTTACTATATGATTTAGGCAGTACTTATACTCTGGGTTGAGTAGACTACTTTGAATATATTTGTTAAAATAAAAAGTCTTACACTGTAAGAAATATTTTGTAAGGAACCTCAGTCCAGTCTGAACACATGTGTATCCACTTCTAAAGTTTCTGTAGAAATAACAAAGATGTATCTCTGTGAGCATGGTGAGGTTTCGATTTATTAAACTATATATTAAACTATAATAGAGCCCCGACCAGGTAGAACAGTTGGTTGGGTGTTGTTACGCCAAGCGAAAGGTCGCCGGTTTGCTTCCTGGTCAGGGCACATGATTGGGTTGCTGCTCACTCAGGTATGAGAAGCAACCAACTAACTGATGTTTCTCTCCCTCTCTTACTCTCCCTCCTTTCCCCTCTCTCTAAAAATAAATAAATAAATAAAAACCTAAAAGAAAATTAGAACTAGAGAATAAGTGGTGCTTACCAACAGATCAGGCAGTTTTGAGGGGTTCCTAGAGGACTGAAAGCGGTAGTGAGGATGGAAGAGACAGCAGTGAGTAGGGAAAGTGACAGCGGGGAGGAGAACAACCGCTGAACAGAGCGAGTGGGCGTGGAAGCCTGAGTTTGCGTTCTGCAGTCGGTTGTTGGCGTGCGGCTGCGGCTGCGATGCAGTCGCCATGGTAATCAGAGAAGGGGAGCCTTCTCTGTTTTCCTGTTTTAACAGAACAATGGGCCTGCCTGGTTCTACCTTTAGGATGAAGCCAGAGACACAGCTGTCGCAAAAAGTGGGGAGCTTTCAGGGGTGTTCGGCTGCATGCAAGCCCAGGATGGGTATGAATGCGCCCCAACACAAAATTGTAAATTTACGTAAAACACTATGAGATTTCTTTGTGATTATTTTTCACAATGTATTTAATGTGTAGCCCAAGACAACTCTTCTTCCATTGTGGCCCAGAGACACCAAAAGGTTGGACGCCCCTGGTCGGGCTTGAGAGAGGAGAGAGCAGAGAGAGGTTGTGGGAGTTTGGTTTTGCCACAGACTTGGGGACAGGTCGCGGTTCCAGACTCCAAGAGTACCGTTCCCTTTCTTGACTTGCCTGCCTGTTTCTCACACATGTCCATTCTGTGGAACTTGGAACCTGCGTTTTCAGGACAGATGGAGAGGAAACCCATGGGATGGCCTTTAATTCACAAATCTGAACAACTAACCTGGGATTTGCAGTGACGTGAACAACACCAAGAGCTTGAATGAAACCAGAAGCTTGGAAGTTTCTCCTTTGAGTAATAGTAGTTTAATGACCAAGGTCCACATTTTCCTTCCTTCACTTTTTTCTTTTCTTTTTTTTGCTTTCCTGTACTTTTTGTTGTTGGAGTGATTTAAATTTTTTGTTACTAGTTACCTATAAACTTGCTGGCATACATAACTAAAATTTTCTTCTGCATCTCTGTCCTCCCTTCTACTGCGTAAGTCCAGCTTCTCTGTGCATGCTAGCTGCCGTTGAGCAGCCTTTTTCCAGTTACTGTTTTCTGAATAAAGCATATTTAGTTATAATTGTAGAAGCAAAAGTAAGTATAGCATCTGAATATAAAATTATTTGGGAGGTGGAGGAAATGAGAGGTAAAAGGAGAGGAAAATGCTAATTTCCTTGTGTTTCATAGCAGACATTTCTGAAATACTATGTGAAATTGGTAAATCTGGCTAGAGATTTAAATATAGAATGACTAGAAGCCCTAAAACAATATTATATCCAACAATACATAATACTGATTAGGAGGTGGCCTGGGGAAAGAGGATTGGGAGGTAGTTGTGTGCCAGTTTTTCATCCTGCATGGCCCAGATTAAGAGCTGTTGACTGAGGCATATATTATTTAAAGTTGTGATAATAATCACCATAAAACCAAACTGTTGACGGAAGTTGTTTCTGGAGAAAGGTACCTGAAGGGAGGGAGTAGTAAGTAATACTTCTGTGTTTTTATTTTATACCCTCTGTACTGTTTGCATTATTTTTAGATTGTGAGCATGCGGTATTTGTTAGGTAAAGTTTTGTACAGGGCGTATAAAAGGGGTTTGATGCTGGTTCGAGTACTCACAACAACGGTGCACAGGGAGGTAACTTCAGGCTTTCGAATCGATTAAAGATTGGTATGTGTTCCTTCTACCTACACAGTAGCTTTCAAAGCAAAGTTCACTTAAAGAAAATACTATCTTCTACTGGAATTTTCCATGTGTTACTCTGTTGGGTAAAATGATTACTCAGAAAAATTTAAATGACTAATAATACCTTTATACAGTGCCTTACTGCTCTAGAGAAGTTTCATATTCATTATTTGATTTTCACAATAACCCTGTGAGGTGGGCAGAGTAGATGGTTTCCTGTATTATATAAGGTGAGGAAACAACTAAGACCGACAAAGTGACTTGCCCAAGGTCATATGGCTTATAAAGTGGTGACAGCTAGGTCTCAGGCTCTGTTCCTCTGGTTTCAGCTCACTGCTCGTCCCACTACTTCTGTGATGGTCCTGCTCGGCCTTCTCTTGTCCTGTGACATTTGAAATGTCTCCCTCTTACCAGTTCACATCCACCTACTTTATTCTATAATAACCCAAACACGAGTTCCGACATTGATTTCTTACAGCGTTCTGACATTTGTATTCTAATTGTGTTTTAAATATGAAAATCTGTGGTTTATTTTAAAAGATGACTTTTATTGCAATTTTTAAGACATACCAAACATAAATATTGGGTATCATTACGCCGCTTGTGATTTCTGCAGCGAGACAACACTTACTCCTCACCCCGAGGAACTGACTCTTTCTCAGATGCCTTCCGAAGTTTTTCTGATGTCCTTGTTTTGCCCTTTTGTGGCTTGCTGATTCAGAGCTATAGAATTTAAATGTTTACTTCAAGAATTAACTTTTGGGGTGCAATACTGAATAAGCAACACCTGGCTGTATCTGAACTCTGCAGTTAATGTTTTTCACCTAAGAAATTCTGAATTTCAGAAAGTGAGTTGCTCTCCAGGAAAACAGCCCTGGGAGGTCAGTGGTAAGGGTGGTAGCTCTTGTCTTGGGGGCCCAGTGTGAGAACCTTTGACCCTTGTTCACATGTTCTTTTTTAATTGTGATAAATTATATATAATGTAAAATTTGCCATTTTAACTAATTTTAAAGAGTACATTTCAGTGGCATTAATTACATTCACCATGTTGTGCAGCTGTCGCTGCTGTGGAATGTAATTCAGAACTTTGTTCATTACCCCGGATAAAAGCTGGTCAGTGGTAGCTCCCCATCCTCCCTCGGTACATACCTTGCCGTCCTCTGATCTACCTTGTAATAGGAGTTTGCCTGCTACAAATACATCATGTAAATGGACTTGTACAATCTTTGTTCTTTTGTGTCTGGCTTATTTTACTTTGCATAATTTTTTCAAGTTTCATCCATGAAAAATACTTCATTTTTTATGGTTGAATGATATTTTATATTATTCCACATTTTGTTTACTGATTCATCTCTTGATAGGAATTTAGACTTGTTTCCACTTTTTGGGTATTATAAATAATGCTGCTGGGAACGTTGACACATGAAGTGTCTGTTTGACTTCCCATTATCGAAGCTTTTCGATACATTCATAGGAGCCATATGATACCTCCATATTTAACTTTTTGAGGAACTACCAAATTTCGTCACATCCTTGCCAACATATGTTACTGCCCCCACCCCTTTTTGATCCAAGTCGTCCCAGTGGGTGTGAAGTGCACCTTGCAATTTTGATCTGCTTTTTTCCCTAATGAGTAAGATATTGAGTATCTTTTTATGTAATCATTTGGTATTTGTATACCTTCTTTGGAGTAATGTCTGTTAAGTCACTTTCACATTTTTTAATTGGATTGTCTTTTTGTTCTTGAGTTGTAGGAGTTTTTTTTTATACATTGTGGATATTAATCCCACTTGGTCAGTAGTCCTCTTAATATATTTCTGAATTTGGTTTGCTAGTATTTTGCTGAGAATTTTTCCATCTACATGCAGAACATTGGCTGAAGTTTCCTTACAGAGATGGCGTCATCTGGGCTCAGTCAGGGCAATGCCGACCTCATAACATGGATTGGGGAGTATTTCCTCCGCTTTTGGAAGCGTTTGAGAAAGATCTGTGTTAATTTTTCTTTAAATGCTTGGTGTTTAATTTCCACACGTATGTGAATTTTCCAGTTTTTCTTAAGTCAGTTTCTGGTTTCATATCATTGTGGTCAGAAAAGATTCTTGATATGGCTTCAGTCCTTGACATATATCGATGCGATGCCGCATGTGATCTGTCCTGGAGAGTTTCCACATGCATGGGGGAGAATTTGTTCTGCTGGGAAGAGTGTTCTTACTCTGTTTATGTCTCTTACGTATGTTGTTCAAGTCCTCTCTTTCCTCACTGAGCTTTTGTCTGGTGGTTTTGTCCATTATTGAAAGTGTGTATTACAGTATCCAGCTTTGTAGAACTGTCCCTTTATCCCTTCAATTTTGTCAGTTTTTGATTCATTTATTTTGAGGTTCTGTTGGTTAGTGCATGTATGTTTATAATGTTACATCATTTTGATGGATTAAACCTTTCATTAATATGTGATGTTTTTCTCATCTCATAACTTCTCCCCCCAAGCTTTAATGAAATAATATTGACATATCATATATGTAAGTTTAAGGTATGTGTACAGGATGGTTATTTGATACATGTATATATTGCACATTGATTAGTTAACATCTCCATCCCCTAACATAATTACTTTGTGTGTGTGTGTTTGGTGGTAACATTTAAGATCTTTCCTTTTGACAACTTTGAAGTATGTAATATAATATTGTTACAAATTTCTTTTTACTAAAAATATATCTTGTCTGATAATAATATAGCTCTTTTCCCTCCAGCTCTCCTTTAGTCGTTGTTTTCTTGGACTACCTTTTTACATCCTTTTACTCTCAACCTCTTTTCATGTCTCGATCAAAAATGAGCCTGTTACAGATATTATGTAGTTGGGTTTTTTTTCAAATCCATTTTGTCAGTTTCTACCTTTTAATTGAAGAGCTGAATCTATTTACATTTAAAGTAATTACTAAGGAAAGACTTATTTCTGCACCTAGCTATTTGTTTTCTGTGCCTTATGTTTTTTTATTCCTTAATTCTTCTATTAGTGTCTTTTTAATATTTACTTGATTTTTTTGTAGTGTGCCATTTTGATTTCCTTCTTTCCTTGTATACTTTTTTAGTTGTTTTCTTGGGTATTACAGTTACATCTTAAATTTCTAACAACCTGTTTTTAATAATACCAACTCAGTTCTAATAGTATACACATACTCTGCTCCTATACACCTCTGTCTTTCCACCTTTTTATATTGTCACAGATTACATATAGACATTGTGCACCCATTAACACAGGTTTATAATTGTTGTTTAATGTGTTTTCCTTTTTCAGTCATATATGAAAAAGGGTAGTTAAAAAACCGGAATACAATTATAAGATAAATAAGTACTAGGGATGTAACGTACAGCATGCTGACGATAGCTAAAACTGCTGTGTGATACATAAGAAGGTTATCAGAGTAATCCTCACAGTTCTTATCACAAGGGAACATTTTTTTCTTTTTACTGTGTCTGTCTGGGAAGGTGGATGTTAGCTGAACCAGCTGTGGGGATCACTTCACATTCTATGTAAATCAGACCATCAGGCTGCGTGCCTAAACTTACACAGTGATGTATGTCAGTTGTTGTTCAATAAAACTGGAAAAACCCCCAAAGTACAATAATACTGGCTGTTATCGTTACCCGTGTTCTTTATTTCTTTACGTGGCTTTGAGTTATTACCTAGTGTCTTTTCATTTTAGGTGGAAGGACTTTAGAATTTCTTGTAGGGGCAAGTTTCCTAGTAATGAACCCCGTTAGGTTTATCTTGGAATATCTGATTTTCTCTTTTACTCCTGAAGGATAGTTTTGCCATTTATAGAATTGGTTGACAGTTTTTCTCTCTCAACACTTTAAATGTCATCCCGTGCCTTCTGGCATCTGTGGTTTCTGATGAAAAATCAACTCTTAATCCTCCTGCAGATCCAGATCCCTGTGTATGATGAGCTGCCTCTTTACAGACGTGGGTCGTCTCTCTGGCTTTGGCGGTTTTACTGTCGTGTGCAGCTCTGGTTGAGGTGTGCCTGTTTCAAATTTGTTGAATTTCTTGGATGTGTAAATTCAGGTCTTTCATCAAATTTGGGGCGTTTGGGCCATTATTTCTTTTCCTGCTCGCTCCTTTCTTTCCCTTTTCTAGGATTCCAGTGGTGCATATGTTGGTATGTTTGATGGTCCCTCAGTGTCTGTTCATTTTTCTAAGTAATTTCTTCTTTGTCTTCTTCAGACCGGATAGTTTCAACTGCCTTACATTCAAGGTCACTTACTCTCAAGATTCTTTCTTCTGCCTGCTCAAATCTGCGTTGAACTCCTCTAGTAAATTTCTTATTTCAGCTCTTGTACTTTTTAAAAAAAGCAAATCGAAAATCTAGAATTATTATAATCTCTTTATTGACATTCCATATTTATTCATACAGCATTCTCCTGATTTTCTTTAGTTCTTTGTTGTTTCTTTCAGTTCTTTGAGCATATATAAGACAATTGATTTAAAACTTTGTCTAATAATTTTAATGTCTGGAATTCCCCAGGGACAGTTCTGTTGTCACATTGTTCTTTTCCTACAAAAGTGCTTTATTTTCCTGCTTCTTTGTAATTTTTTATTGTTGTTGTTGAGAGCTGGCCTGTTTGAATATTATAATGTGAAACCCTGGGAGTCAGACTCTCTTCCCTCCTCAGCGATTGCTTTTGAGTGTTGCAGTCATCTGTAGAGTGAGTTTTCCGAACTGATTTTGCAAAGCCTGTATTCTTTGTTGGGTGTGGTCACTAAAGTTTCTGTTATCTGTTTAGTTTGTGACATGATTTACTTAAATGTCTGGAACAACTCCCCCCACCTCCGCCACCCCCTCCCATTCAAAAAGGGAGGTTGTTGTAGTCTAAGAGCGTAAAAACAAAAGCAGCCTTTGCTGTTCTCCAGAGTTTGGAGGGCAAGGTTCCCACTGCCCACCCCTGCTGTGGGGCTGAGGGACAAGGAATGGTAGCTGGTTGGCACACCCTGCTCTGTCCCCCGGATTCAGCAGCCCCTCTCTTCACCAGCCACTTCCTTGTAAGTGTTCTGAGACGGCTGATTCTGCTGGACTTTTCAGCCTAATGGTTTGGGTGGAGGGACTGTCTCCTGGAGCTTCCTGCCCTGCCATTTGCTGTGACGTCATTTCACCCTTGTTTATGTTTGGACACAACTGCTCGTGGTGCCAGCTGCAGCCAGTTCCTTTCGGTATTTGACAAAAACTATTTAAGCTTGATGATAGTTTTATCTTTTATTAGGGTGAGCTAGAGTACAGTTAGCCTCTGGAATCTGGAGTTTGAATTCTGTTTGTAGTAGTTAGAGAGTAATTACCTTCAGTCAGTCAGTAACTCACATGGTTTTGATTTCACTTTGACGTAACACTACTTGTGTCTGTGTAGTGATTTTCTTTACAGGAATTCGAGAGCAAGACATTTGGACTTACCCGTTAGTGTTGGAGACCGTACCTCCCAGTTCTGTTTGTATCTTATCAAGGCTGGCTTTGCTTGGTGCTGAACTCTGATTCTCAGATGGCATTTGCAGCTCTCGGAGATACGCTGTGATGGTACAGTGCCAGTGATAAGTCTGTGTCAATCTAAGAATCCTTTGTACTGTCTGGGGAGCACATTTTAATCTTGGTGGTAGAGCTAGGACCAAAGGAGGTCCCTATGGAGGTCCTAGGTCAAGTTTCTTAAAATGACTTCATGTCAGGGTGGAACCCCTAGTCTTTTGAGAGGTTCATCTGAAGGTGGGAGTAAGAAGAGGCGAAGGAACTCTTTTGTTTGTGTAATGCTTACTGGTCCATGTGTGTTTCTAAATATCTTCTATGTGGTTTTCAGAAGTGGGCCATGATGAATGCGTTGTTTGCCCTGTTTTGCACATTAGGAAATTGGAGCTCAGAGGGGTAAAACTCTTGTCCTAAAAATCACACTTTGATTGTGATTCTACATTGCTGCTATTTTAGAATTGTAGCATTTTTGATTTACAATAGATACCATAAGCTGGGCATCTTGCTAGTGAGAAAAGCAAGGCGTTTCGTGGAAGGCGACCTGTGTGCAGCAGGCGTAGAAGAACAGGCCGCAGTGCGGGCCTCCTGCTCTGTAGGCCTTCGCTCGGCCCGCGGCGCGGCCTGCAGCTGCAGTGTGCAAGTGCCCATTCACCGTCTTCAGGCTCTCCGCTTCCAACATGAAAGGCTGTACCAAGAACGCTTCTGAAGAAAAATCCAAGGCTTGGCCCTTGTAGTTCCATCTGTTTATGAAGCTTTTCCCAGGTCCTCAGGCTCTGAGTGTTATTCCTGCCTGACTTCCTGTAGTACTTGCTGTGCTATAGCATAGTTTGGTACCTGTTCTCTCCTCTATAACTCTACATTTAGTTAATATTTCTTACCTGTGTGTCATTGTGAAAAACTAATTTTTATTCACTGTGTACTCCCCAATTAGATTATGACTTTGCAATTTGTTTTCTTAAGCGTTTTTTATCCTTTACAGCTTGCGTATCACAACTTTATTGATTTCAACCCACAGTGAGAAAGACTTATTTTTTTACAATTAGACATAATTGTACATACCTACACATTGAACAAAAGTTTTGAGAATCTACTCTTAGGAGGGAGATGTGCTGTGATGTATTCTGGTTTACTGAAAAAGAAAATGATAGTTGGGTGCTGCAGTTTGGAAACCACGTTCTATAACTTCTCACACAGGGCTAGATATTCAGATTCTGTTTGGATTTCACGTTTTCTTGAAGGACTGCTGCTTTAAGACTATTTTTATGATGTCTGAAACTTAAGATATGGAAATGGTTTGTTTTCCTAACAATTTTTGTGGTATTTAATGTAGTTTCAGGGACACAGTGTCTTCCAGAAGATCAGATATGGGTTTTTAGCCTGAAGTTTCTTTGTTTTGTTGTGTAAGAGACATAAACTTGTTTCTCACATCAGCTATCTGTGCCTCCAGAACTTTCCTTAGTGTACTAAGATCACTTGCTTCTCTTATCTTTGGGAAGCCTTTCTGCCTGTTTTGGTAGATCTCCTTTGGGTGCTGACCTGATATGACCCTTTTCAGTATTAATCTTAGAGTGATACATATTGGATTCCAAGATAGGATTTGAAACACAAAAGTGGGAAAAATGTGTTGTGTTTTCTTATGTTGTGTTAAACAAAAAGAAAGTTGTCTGGGAACTAAAGTTTGCCATAACTAGTATAAAAAAGGAAGTATTCGGAGGTTTTTTACCTTACAAAATTTTTTTTTTTTAAGATTTTATTTATTCATTTTCAGAGAGAGGAGAAGGAAGGGAGAAAGAGCAATGTATGGTTGCCTCTCACATGGCCCCCACCGGGGACCTGGCCCGCAACCCAGGCATGTGCCCCAACTGGGAATCGAACCGGGACCCTCCGGTTCCCAGCCCGCGCTCAGTCCACCGAGCCACACCAGCCGGGCCTTACAAATTTTTTTTAATTGTTCAATTACAGTTGTCCCCATTTTCCCCCCATTACTCTCCCCTGCCCTGCTTACTCCCCTCCCACATTCAGTCCTCCCCTCTGCCCTGTGGTCTCTGTCCATGGGTCCTTTGTGCATGTTCCTTGACTTGACCCTTCTACTGCTATCCCCTGTTATCCCCCTTCCCCCACTCTGATCACTGTCAGTTCTTTATTTCCATGTCTCTGGTTCTGTTTTGCTCACTTACTTGTTTTGTTGATTAGGTTCCGCTTATAGGTGAGATCACATGGTATTTGTCCCTCACCTCTTGGCTTATTTCACTTAGCATAATACGCTCCAGTTCCATCCATGCTGTTGCGAAGGGTAGGAGTTCTTGTTCTCTCTCTCCCTCCTTCTTTCTTTCTGCTGCATAGTATTCCGTTGTGTAAATATACCACAGGTTTTTGATTCACACATTTACTGATGGACACTTAGGCTGTCTCCAGCACTTGGCTATTGTTAACGCTGCTATGAACATTGGGGGTGCATAGGTTCTTCAGAATTGGTGTTTTCAGGATTCTTAGGGTATAAATCTCGGCAGTGGAATTGCCGGATCAAAAGGGAGTTTCATTTTTAGTTTTTTGAGGAAACTCCATATTGTTTCCCACAGTGGCTGCACCAGTCTGTGTTCCCACCAACAGTGCACTAGGGTTCCCTTTTCTCCACAACCTTGCCAGCACTTGTTGTTTAATGGATTTACATTAATGACAGCAATTTTCTCAGGTGTGAAGTGGTATCTCATTGTGGTTTTAATTTGCATCTCTCTGATGGCTCATGATGTTGAGCATTTTTTCATGTGTCTACATGCTATCTATATGTGCTCCTTGGAGAAGTGTCTATTCAGGTACTTTGCCCACTTTTTAATTGAATTATTTGTCTTCCTGGTGTTGAGTCATATGAGTTCTTTATATATTTTGGAGATTAAACCCTTGTGTGATACATTATTGGCAAATATGTTCTCCCATACAGTGGGTTCCCTTTTAATTTTGTTGACGGCATCAGAAGCCTTTTAATTTGATGTAGTACCATTTGTTCACTTTTTCCTTTGTATCCTTTGCTCTAGGAGATATATTGGCAAAATACTGCTATGTGAGATAATCTGAATTTTTACTGCATATATTTTCCTCTGGGATTTTTATAGTGTGGTGACATGTTTGAGTCATTTATCCATTTTGAGTTTATTCTGGGGTATGGTATAAGTTGGTAGTTTAGTTTCATTTTTTTGCAAGTACCAGTCTAGTTTTCCCACCACCATTTACTAAAGAGACTGTCTTTACTGCATCGTATATTCTTGCCTTCTTTGCCAAATATTAATTTACCATAAAGACGTGGGTTTATTTCTGAGCTCCCTATTCTGTTCCATTGATTTGTGTGTCTGTTCTTATGCCAGTACCAGACAGTTTTGATTATAGCAGCCTTAGTTTAATATCAGGTATTGTGATCCCTCCAACTTAGTTCTTCTTTCTCAAGATTGCTGAAGCTGTTGGGGGTCTTTTTTGGTCTTATATAAACTAGTGGGATAATTGTTCTACGTCTGTGAAATATGCCATTGGTACTGTAATAGGAATTGCATTGAATCTGTAGACTGTTTTGAGTAGTAAAGACATTTTAATAACGTTAACACAGTATATGCTTCCACTTGCTTGTATCTTCCTCAGTTTCTTTCTTCTGTGACCTATAGTTTTCTGAGTACAAGTCTTACCTCTTTCGTTAAATTTATTCCTAGGTACCTTTTTCTTATTGTTGCAATAGTTTACTGTTTTTAAATGGGATTTTTTCTTTGTTTCTCTTTTTCATAGTTCTTTATTGGTGTATAAAAATGCCATTTCTGAGTATTGATTTTGTATTCCACCACTTTGCCGAATTCATTTATTAGGTCTAGTATTTTTTTTGGTGGAGCCTATAGGGTTTTCGACCTATACAGTATGATGTCATCTATAAATAATGACAGTTTTACTTCCTCCTTCCCAATTTGAATGCCCTTTATTTCTTATCTGATCGCCGTGGCCAGTACTTCCAGTACTATGCTGAATAAGACTGGTGAAAGTGGACATTCCTGTTTTGTTCCTGATCTTAAGGGAAGCACTTTTAGTTTTTGCCCATTGAATATGATGCTGGCTGTAAGTTTTTCCTATATGGCCTTTATTATGTTGGGATATGATCCCTCTATTCCCACTTGCTGACAGTTTTTAATGGTGCTGGATTTTATCAAATGCTTTTTTTTTGCATCTATTGATATGATTTTATGACTTTTATCTTTCATTTTGTTTATGTGATATATCACATTTATTGATTTACAGATATGGTACCAACCTTCTATCACCAGAATAAATCCCACTTGATCATGGTGAATGCTCTTTTGATCTTTTTAATATATTGCGGGATCTAGTTTGCTAATATTTTGTTGAGAATATTCACATCTGTGTTCATCATGGATATTGGCCTGTAGTTTTCTGTCTTTGTTGTGTCTTTACCTGGTTTTGGAATTAGGATGCTACTGGCCTAGTAAAAAAAGCTTGGAAGTCTTCCCTCTTCTTGATTATTTTGGAATAGTTTGAGAAGGATGGGGCTTAACTCCTCTTTGAATGATTGGTAAAATTCACCTGTGAAGCTTTCTGGTCCAGGGCTTTTTTTGTTGGGAGTTTTTGATTACTGCTTCAATTTTATTAGTTGTATTCTGTCTAGTCAGATTTTCTGCTTTCTGATTCAGTTTTGAAAGATCGTATGTTTCTAGAAATTTATCCATTTTGCCCAGGTTGTCATATTTCTTGGAATATAGTTGTTCATACTATTGTCTTAAAATTCTTTGTATTTCTGTGGTATCAGTTTTTATTTTTCCTCTTTCACTTCTGATTTTATTAATTTGGATCCTCTTCATTTTTTTCTTGATGAGTCTGGTTAAAAGTTTATCAGTTTTGTTTATTTTTTCAAAGAACCAGCTCCTGTATTTATAGATCTTTTGAATGGTTTTTTTAGTCTCTATATCATACATTTCCACTCTGATCTTGATTAGTTCCTTCCTTCTACTCACCCTGAGCTTCATTGGTGTTTTTTGTAGCTTTTAGTTGTAGGGTTAGATTGCTTACTTGAGATTTTTCTGTCTTCTTGAGGTAGGCCTGTAGTGCTGTGAGCTTCCCTCGCAGGGCTCCTTTCATTGTGTCCCATAGATGTTTGGTTCTTGTGTGTCTGTTTTCTTTTGTTTTCAGGTACTTTTTGATTTCTTCCGTGATCCTATTGATGATCCATTCATTATTTAATAGCATGTGTTTAGAGTCCATGTATTTGAATGCTTTTGAATTTTTTTAAAATTGAGGTTACTTTCTAGTTTCATGCGACTGTGATCTGAGAAAATGCTTGATATGATTTCAGTTTTCCTGAATTTGTTAAAAAGTTATTTTGTGCCCTAACATGTAGTCTATCTTTGAGAATGATACTTGAGAACCATGTGCACTTGAGAACAATGTGTATTTTGCTGGTCTGTAAATATCAATTAAATCCATTTGATCTCATGTGTTGTTTAAGGACACTATTTCCTTGTTGATTTTTTTGTCTGGAAGCTCTATCCATTGTTGACAATAAGATGTTAAAATTCCCTTCAATGACTGTATTGCTGTCAATCTCTTCCTTAAAGTCCACCATGCTTTCTTTATATATGTAGGTGCTCCTATATTGGGTGCATGTATGTTCACAAAGTTTATATCCTCTCGTTGTATTGTTCCCTTTAGTACTGTGTATGGCCTTTCTTTGTCTTTTGTTATGGCCTTTGTTTGAAGTCTGTTTCGTCAGATATAAGTACTGCTACCCCAGCTTTTTTCTGGTCTCTGCTTGCATGAAATATTTTTTCCATCTCTTCACTTTCAGGCTGTGTAAATCTTTTTGTTTGGAGTTGGGTCTCTTGTAGACAGCACATGCTGTATTTTGCTGTGTATAGTTAATGCATACCCACATTTTTGACCTAAACTTCCAGGAAAAAAATCTTTTGTTTAATTTTTTAGTTTATTTATTTATTTATTTATATTTAGATACTTGTTTTTGTATTATAAAGGAATTTTAGTACTTATTTTTGAACACATGGTACAAGAAATTTTATGTAACAAATAATTACAAAACACAAGAACAGATACAATGTATTTCAGATACTACCCATTTATAGTGTGCATCCTTATTTTTCCCTCAAATATTTGGGCAAAAAGTGTGCATTATACATGACAAAATACAGTATATGGGTCATATTTCCTTATCTATTCAGCTGTGTCTTTTGATTGGATCAGTTAATCCTTTTACATTTAAGGTGATTATTGACAGGTACTTACTCATTGCAATTTTATTCCTTTATACTTGTGTTCCCCCCCCCCACACACACACACCCATTTCTTTTTTTTTAAGCAGCCCCTTTAAGAACTCTTGCAGTGCTGGTTTGGTGTTAATGAACTCCTTTAGCCTTTTTTTTTTTTTTTTTTTGGTCTAGGAAGCTCTTTATTTTGCCTTCAATTTTAATGACAGCCTTGTTAAATAGAATAGTCTTAGTTGTAGATCCTTACTTTTCATCACTTTGAATACTTCATGCCAATCCCTCTAGCCTGAAGTGTTTCTGTTGAGAAATCAGCTGACGGTCTTATTGGAACGCCCTTGTAGGTAACTGACCATTTCTCCCTTGCTGCCTTTAAGATTCTTTCTTTGACTTTAAACTTTGCCATTTTGATTATGGTGTATCTTGGTGTAGCTGTCTTCGGGTTCATCCTCATTGGGATTCTCTGTGTTTCCTAAACTTGTATGACTTTTTCCTTCACCAGGGTAGGAAAGTTTTCTGCAATTATTTCCTCAAACAGGTTTTCTGTCCCTTGCTCACTTTCTTCTCCTGGTATCCCTATGATGAGGATATTGTTACGTTTCATGTTGTCCTAAAGTTCCCTTAAACCATTCTTTTTCCTTTTAAGTCTTTTTTTTTTTTCTGTTTTGTTGCTCTGATTCGGTGGTTTTTTTGTACCTTGTCCTTCAAATTGCTGATTTGAATTTTCTGCTTCATCTAGCCTGCTTTTAATATCTTCTAGTGTATTCTTTATTTCAGATATTGCATTCTTCATTTCCAACTGATTCTTATTTATAGTTTCTGTGACCTTTTTCATGCTGATATAATTTCCACAAAGTTCTTTGTAATTCTCACTAAATTCCTTGAGCATCCTTATAATGTTACTTTGAATTCTGTGTCTGATAAATTGCTTGCCTCAATTTCATTTAGCTCTTTTTCTGGGGATTCCTCCATTTCATTTTGGGGGTGTTTCTTTGTCTTCCCATTTTTGCTCACTCTTTCTGTTTATGTTTATGTATTATGATCTGTTTTGACTATCTTCTTGGGATGGCCTTATGTAGTAGGAGTCCTGTGGGACTCAGTTGTGCAGTCTTCTTGATCTGAGCTGGATGCTCTAGGAATGTCCTTTGTGTGGATAATTGGGGCTCTCCTGTTGTATTTGGGTCTTGATTGTTGTTGGCCCACTTGTTGGTCAGGTCTCTCCTCTGGCTAGCTAACTGCAAGGCTCAACCCCACCATGTCTTGTATACTGTTGTACAGGTGCAGACAGAGTAAAACAACACACACACAAAACCAACGAAAAAAATCCTCAACAACACCAGTAAAATGAACGACAAAAGGACAAAGAATAAAGTGGACTAGAAACAGAATAGTAAAAGAAAAAAAGGAATATGAGAAGACCAAAGGAAAGAAAAATGATTATGGGAGGTGGGAAGAAGAGAAACAATGAGAATAAGAAATAGAAAGAGGAAATCTAAAACAAACAAACAAGACCAACAAACCCAAAAAACAAAACAAAGAAAGGGAAAGAGTTTTAAAAAAGGAAAAATGGAATAAGAAAAAAGGAGGAGTAAAATAAGAAATATAAAAGAAAATATAGAAAAAAATGAAGAAAAAGAAAGAAATTACAATAAAAAGGCTATACAAAAGAGAAAATAATGGAAAAGAAAGAAGTGGGATTTATCTCAGTAGCGTTTAGTGCTTTCCTGCTGGGTTCTCCCTTTGGATAGGGCTCTGATGTTGTTTGAAGGTGGTGTAAGCCATTGTCAGATGCTGTCCATGTCTAGCTCTCCGCAGCCTGTTTGAAGCTACAAGCAGTCCATAGTTTGTAGCTGTGTCTTCCAGGCTTGGCTGTGCTTGGGATAGGCATCACTGTGCTGCCAGGCTGGCATCTGTTATCACAAGGCCCAGAGGTGGGTCAGCAAATGACCGAAGGTACTGCAGGACCCACCTCCACCTGCCTCTGCCTGCTGTCAGTCTTTGTCGAGCCACTGACGTGACTTTCTGAGAGGACTTCTGGTGGAATCGAAAGGATGGAACCCGTGGATCTTACATGGCTGATGCCATTCAGACTTCAGGGAAGTGAGTGTGTTCCCTTGTCCCCACCCAGACATCTGAAACTGTCCTGGATTATTTCCCTGAACTTGACAGGACAGACAGAGCCCCTAGTAGAAAAGTGATTGGGGCCTCCAGACCCCAGGGTTTGGGTCCGTTGGAAACCAGGAGGGTGTTTCTATGGCTCTCTTGTGAGGGGGAAGCACCTGTCTGGTGCCGTGGAAAGTATACGGATGGATGTGCCCTAAAGCCAGTCTCTGACACCTTCTGAGTTTGCCTATGATGCCATCTCCTCAGTTGGGGTTAAGATTCAGGGTAGGGGAAAGTGAGAAAAAGAAGATGCAGGGTGGGGCAAGCAAGATTCCAGAGGGTGGGGTGAGTGGTTTCCGCACAGGTTGGGTAATTGTTTTTCCCCTGGGGGAGGCTTGCTCTTCTCTAGGAAGATAGCTGCTGTGGCATTGAGGTATGTCCCGGCACAGGGAATATATGTCCCAGCAGCCATTCCCCCATGTCTTTCCCCAAGGCCTCCCACTCCAGGCTCTTCTCAGGCGACTCCAGTCTGTACCACCCTCCCTTCACCCAAGCCCAAGGTGATTGGCTGCGAACAAGAAACCTGTGCCTTGGCCCCTTAGGAAAACAATAGTGGCTGTGTCTCGTGGGTTCCATCTCTTCCTGGCAGACAAAATCCCCATGACTTTTCTCGCTGGATCCTATGTGGGTGGCTAATTGGAAGCCTGACCTGGGGTCCAGGCTTCACTTCTCTCTTCTACCGCTGTGCCTTACCTTGCCCTGATGCCCGTGGGAACTGTGCCTGCCCCTTTCGCATCCCCGCCCTTTCTCCTGGTCTTGAGGTGATGTCTGCCTGTCCTTAGTTAAAAGTCACCTCTTCGGTTAGTCTTTGGTTGTCTATTTCAGGTGGCTGTACCCCTCTTTATTTTTATTTCCAGTTTGGTTCTGGGAGGTAGTGTGAGGCAGATCCTCGTGCTCTGCTACTCTGCCACCATCTTGTTCCCCACCGCAAATGAAGGTTCTTAAATCCAGAAAGGTTAAATAATGATGGTCTATAGCTGTTGCCACTTGCTCACACATGGCTTCCTCTTTCCAGAGCACCTTGGATTACGGTTCTGCTCTGTTCTTAGACTTTTGGGGGTATACAGTGTTCGAACCTACAGAGGACTCTCTGTGGACTTCACCAGGCTGAGGAGAGGATCAATTTTTTTAAATGATAGTTGTCTCCTTTGATTCTTAAGATTTTTGTTTTCTTCTCTTATTTGCTTTTTTTTTTTTTTTAAGAATGTAATGAACATCTTCGAGTACCCACCATGTGCCAGACACTTGGATGAATGAGACACAGTCTCATGTCCATGGAACTTAACATCCTGGCCATGCAAGTCAGGACAGATGGCTCAGGTGTCACCCAGCTTTCTTTTCTTCTCTAGGGTCCAACACACACAGGAGGAGGAAGGCAGGGACAGCTTGGTTCCTTTCTGCAGTCTTCGTTATCTTTTTTTTCTGTTTCTGACCCCCAGTTCCTTCTATTTAAACTCTCAGGATAGACTCTGCAGCCAAAAATCTTGTGGTTGATTAAGAGGTAGACTAGAATCCTGCATAAACTGCAGGGCCCCTGAGATTGGTGGATGATGCAGTACTCCCTTGAGCATCTTTTTGTTGGTCCCTTATTTTTTTATTACACATATTTTATTAATTATGCTATTACAGTTGTCCCATTTTTTCCCCTTTGCCCCCTCCGCCCAGTACCCTCATTCCCTCCAGCAGTCTCACCGCTTAGTTCATGTTCATGGGTTGTACATATGAATTCTTCGGCTTCTCCATTTGCTATGCTATTCTTAACATCCCCCCATCTATTCTCTACCTACCAATTATGCGTCTCATTTCCTGTACCTTTTCTCCCCACTGATAACCCTCCATGTGATCTCCATTTCTATGATTATGTTCCTTTCTGGTTGTTTGCTCAGATTGTTTTTGTTTTTTTAGATTTCGTTGTTGATCATTGTGAGTTTGTTGTCATTTTACTGTTCATAGTTTTGATCCTTTTTTTCTTAGGTAAATTCTTTTAACATTTCATATTGTATTTTGCCATGCATAATGTCTACCCATGTGTTTGGTCCTAACTTTCAGGAAAAAAATCTTCCATTTTACTTTTTTAATTCAGTTTTTTACTCATTTACATTTAGAAACAAAACCGATTATCATATTCCAGGGTATTATTTTGCATACAAATATCGTTATTGCTTTCTAGAATTGCACCTTTAACATATAAGGATAAATAAAAGAATTAAAAACATTTATATAGATACAGAAAGAGTACTACCCATGTATAATGCACATACTTATTTTTCCCTCAAAAATTTGGGAAGAAAGTGTGCATTGTGCACAGCAAAATACAGTAATAAGGTCTTGGGGATGATAAACTTCTTTAGCTTTGCATTGTCTGGGAAGCACTTTATCTGCCCTTCCATTCTAAATGGTAGCTTTGCTGGATAGAACAATCTTGGCTGTAGGTCCTTTACATTTCTTTGAGTAGTTCTTGCCAGTTTTTGCCTGCAAGGATTCTTTTAAGAAATCAGCTGATTCCCTTTGTAGGTAACTCTCTTCTTTTTTCTTGCTGCTTTTAAGATTCTCTCTTCATCTTTAACCTTTGGCATTCTAATTATCATGTGTCTTGATGTGGCCCTCTTCTTTGGGTCCAACTTGTTTGGGACTCTGAGCTTCCTGGACTTGTATGTCTATTTCCTTAGCCAAATTGGGGAAGTTTTCTTTCATTATTTTTTCAAGTAAGTTTTCAATTTCTTGCTCTTCCTCTTCTCCTTCTAATATCCCTATGATTCAGATGTTAGTACATTTAAAGTTGTCTCAGAGGTTCCTAAGCCTCTCTTCATTTTTTTTTTTTTTTAGTTCTTGTTTCTTCTTTCTGTTCCAGTTGATTACTTCTTCCTTTTGTTCCACATCATTGATTTTAATCCTGGCTTTCTTCCTTCACTGTTGGTTCCCTGTATATTTTTCATTATTTCACTTTGTATAGAGCCTTCACTTCTTCCTTTGTTTTGTGTCTGTACTCAATCATTTCTCTGAGCAACCTGGTCACCAGTGTTTTGAACATTACATCTGATAGGTTGGCTATTTCCATGTTACTTAGTTCTTTTTCTGGAGTTTTGATCCATTCTTTCATTTGGGTCATATTTCTTTGTCTCCTCAATTTGGCAGCCTCCTTGTGTTTTTGTGTATTAGATGCAGTTGCTTTGACTCCGCCTGTCTGTGCACCTGTTACATTGTAAGGGGCGGAGCCTTAGGTATTTGCCAGTGTGATACGACCCACTTTGCAACTTTGTGGAACTATATGTGGAGGAGAGGTCAGAGAGAGAACAGTGCTGTTTGTTCGGCTCTTGCCCCATTTCCAGTCACTTCCCTACTTCCTGTAAGCATCTGGCACCCTTCTAGCTGCTGCTCTGGTGCTGATTCCCAGAGTGGGTGGGTTTGCCTGCATTCTAGGACCCTGTGGGCCCTTTAAACAGACAGTCCTGCCTGACCAGTGGTTTCTTCCTCTACCCCAACCCCTACTGGTTTTTACAACCAGAGGTATGAGGCTTTTTCCTTGACACTGGAAGCCTGAGCTGTGCGGTCTGGCCTGGCGCTGGGATAGCTGGCACCCTAGTTGTCCCTCCTGGTTTTTATCTGCTGCGTGTTAATGTGGGACGACCCGTTCTGCCCATTGCCACAGCTGCTGCCTCGCTGCCACCTCACTACGCCACACCCTGTCCTCTCCACTCCTGCTACTTGTCTGGATAAATGTTTCTTCTTTAAATCCTTGGTTGTTGGACTTCACATACAGTTTGATTTTCTGGCAGTTCTGGTTGTTTTTTGTTTTTAGATTGGTGGTTATCTTTCTTGTGGCTGTGAGAGGAGGTGAAGCAAATTTACTCATGCCTCTATCTTAGCCAGAAGTATCTACTTTCTTGAGCACTTGAAAGTTTGTCCTTGGAAGTTGAGGAACATAGTAACTGAACTCAGTAGACAGTGTCACATACTTTGTAGGTTTTGCATGAGGCAGATGATATTTATTAATATTACTAACTCACAAGAGTAGCTTTTTCTTTTCCTCTTGTGATTGGAGGGAAGAGGGGAGAAAACCAACATTTATGGGGCATCTGCTTATATACCGGGCACTGCCAGATGTTTTTTTTTAAAGTTTAAATTTTTGTAGTTTCTGGCTGTTATTGGTGATTGATGGACCTTTGTTTTTGAGTTTGACAAAGAAAGAATTCAGAGTGAAGAACTCCAGTGCTAGAACTCCAGAGTGAAATTTATTTAGCTTGCAAAAGGAAAGTACATTCACAGAGAAGATTTGAATGGGCTGCTCAGAGAGCGTCCTTGGCCTTTTAGAGAGAGAGTGAGAGGAAGAAGTGAGCCACCTGGGCTGCGTGGACTTAGGATCACGTTACAATGGCAAAAGAAGGGCCCTTAGAATTTAGGATAAAGAAAGCAAAGATATATTCTGGACAAAGGAGGGCATGCACTGAGCCCTTTGCCTTAAGGGTTTTTTTGGTCTTTTTTTTTTAAGATTTTATTTATTTATTTTTATTGAGAAGATGGAGGGAGGAAGAAAGAGAGGGAGAGAAACATCAGTGTGTGGTTCTCTCTCAGGCTTCCCCTGCTGGGGACCTGGCCTGCAGCCCAGGCATGTGCCCTGACAGGGAATCCAACTGGTGGCCCTTTGGTTCTCAGGCCCGCGCTCAATCCACTGAGCTCCACCAGCCCAGGCTGCCTTAAGGGTTTTTTATCAGTTTCCTAAAGGTAGGAATTTTAGGGGAGGGTCTGAATAGAATATTCATCAGCTTTCCAGGTGTGTCCTTTAATATGCTGGTTCATCAAAATGAGCATAAACGGTCAGGGTTGTCGTCTCTACTGATTGTTTGGCACTAGGGTCGGGGTTCATCGGTCATTGCATCTGGTCCCGACATCAGCTGTGGTGTAGCTGCATCTGGTTTTGCTGCTTTTCTGGACTGGTGCTGAAACGGCTGATGCCTAGAATGTTATCTGTAGTTTGACAAAAGCTCAGTTTCTATGGTCAACAGACCCTGAGTCCTTGTTCCTAAGAGTATTTTATTCTGATACGAACCACATTGGCCTGAGGATTTAGTGCTTAAGGGGGTGGTTGTGCAAGAGAAGAGGAGGCCAGCTAGTCAGGGTGCTGGAAGAGGCCATTTTGAATCAGCTCTCAGTTTCCCCGTTCCACTTGCCAAGGAATTTTCCAGCTTCTTGCTATCCTGCCTCATAGCTACCCTGTAAAGTAGTTGGTTACATTTTCATTTTACAGTTAGGAAACTGAAGTACAGAGAGGCTAGTAACTTGGCTCATAGTCGGAACTCGAGGACGAGAATGGGGAAGGGCTTTCTAGGCGGTATGGAAGTATGTCGTGTGCAGGTGGAGAAGTGGAGTATTGTGGGTGGTTGGACCCTGCTCAGTGTGATTGGAATCACACTGGTACTGTCCACATGTTCTGTCCTTAGTCCATCCTAAGGCCAGAAATACTCTTCCAAAGTGTGTATAACTGACATCATTCCACAGCAGTATGGGGTTGTATTTTGGATAATAGCTAACCTTCTTTCTCTCACTCTCTCTCTTTTTTTTTTTTTTTTTTTTTTTTGTAGGAAAGAGTTTATCCTCATTTGAAAATAGAAACCAATTTCAGTAGGTGGTAAACATCTGGGCTTAATGATAGTTTTGAACATAGGTGAGGAAGTTTTCTGACTAGATACTTGAGCTGGCAGGGATGGAGAGTGGGGCTTACACCATCCCATGAAGACTGTTTTGGTCAGTGGGTCTTGAAGTTGTTGTAATAATTGAATTTGATGTTGTTATAAAACTATTACTGGTAACCTAACTTAGAAGTAAACGGTATTTGTAAGCTAGTGATTGTGTCAGGATATTATATAAAAATAATACACACACACAGAGTGCTAGATGGCTAGAAGGTACTAGAGGGAACACCTTGTTTTGACAGAACTTGGCCACCAGCCCAGGGAGTCCCTTTAGTCAGTCCGTACTCATCTTCAGGCCCGACCCATCCGGAAGTTGAGGGTATGTTGTCTATCTAGCAAAGGTCTTGGTTTCTCAGATTCAAGAGACGGCAGGGGTGGACTTCTGCCCCCTGAAGGTGGTGAAAACCGTATGCCAGTGTTCTTAAGGAGGTTAGAGTGTGTGCGCTGTTATAAATATGGTGTGGTTTTGTGTAGGTCTGCTTTTCTTTTTTTATTTAACATTGTTTTTGAGAAGTATCCATTTTTTATGTAAACCTAGTTTATTCAGACTCTGCTGCATAATATACTATCATGTTTTAAAGACCATTTAGATTACTGTCAGCTGTGGAATCACCAGTGATACTTGAGTAAACATTCTTGTCACCTTTGGTTCTGTGTGAGAATTTCTCAGGTGTATACCTCCAGAGAATTCTAAGGCCACTGAATTTCACAAAATAGGCATTTTAATTTCACAAAATTTCAAATCTGTGAGACGGCCGCTGTCAGCTTACAGACTTCTGTTAGAGTGCATGGTGCAGCAGGGGCTTTAATTCATTACTTAGATAAAAGAAACACGTTAGGAATATAATTCCTTGGTCCTTCTTTGGTTACTGAGAAAGTTTTTGCAAACTAGTTTTCAGTAATATTAAAAGCTTTTATTCACTGTCCTTTTTCATTTTCTTTGAATAATGTTAGGCAGTTATAGAGAACATAGTTTTTTCAAGGATGCCTCCATAATGCCTAAGTAATTGCGATAATGTTAAGAAAATACTCTAAATACTAAGATTGTTTTGTTTTGTTTTGTTTCGTAGGGCGCCAATGCCTCGGCATTAGAGAAAGAGATTGGTCCAGAACAGTTTCCAGTCAATGAACACTATTTTGGATTAGTCAATGTAAGTATTCATTGATGCTTAGGCTTCAAAATTACAGTTGAAAGTATTTTTTAAAATGGTGAATGCATTTCACAGTTTATTAAAGGAAACTTAATTATTTGTATCAGTAGACTTAACGCCAAGAAACTTGATTTGGAATTTTGAAGTTATATTTAATGGATGGGAACAAGGTTGTCCGATGACTTGAGTTAATACTTGGAAGCCTGATTTTTCCTATTTTGTGTCAAATTTCGCATAACCAAAATTTCATATGGCTGAGTCCGAATGATCCCTCGATCCTTCGAGAATTATTTAAACGTCTGCGTGGAACTGGTCCAGATGGTTTCGTAAGTGTGTCGGTGGGGTCTTTGTCACATGACTTCTGGCGTTTTCCTACTAGTGCAGATACACCAGTACAAAATACAGGGAACTACATCCCGGTTCTTGTGCAGGTGATTCTAGTCATTGCACATGATTAAAACTTTGGAAGAACCTTCTTTAGAATTTTTAATTCTTCTGTAACACTAGAAAGCACCACAAACCTGTGTTATATATCTGTTGTCGTAATTTATACTCTCGTATTATACTGTTAGGTGGATCCATGGTGAATGTTTAAAGAAAAAATGTGTACATGTGTGATAATACAGGTAATAAAGTAAGCTAAATTCAACAACATTGGTGTCATAAAATGCTAGTGTGTAATTATGATGTGTGAGATAGAGCTTGTGTGGTGTGGGGAAAGCACTTACAGGGCCATGTGTGCCCCCCCTCCTTTGGGGTTCATCTCTGCACAAGCGTAAAGCTTATCGTGAGGAATCAGCAGCCTCCTCCCTCCTGCCTCTCACCAGCTATTTTTTTCCTAGAATTTATCCTTAGATTCTAAATAAAGTGCTTATACTTCTACTTTTAAAATCCTGCTATTAAAAAAAAACCCTTTGACTTCTGTGATGGTAGCTGAGAAATTTAGCTCTTTACGTCTGCCACCACTCCCTGCCAACTTTACTTTCTCCCGTTCTTTCAATGTGGAATTAACCATTGCTTTGTTTTTTCATTTCCTTAATTTCCGTTTATTCTTCCCAAAATCTTTATCAGAACAAACAAACAAACAAACCAAAACCAAAAGGTTTCCACTGAGTCACGACCATCAGGCAAGCTCTCCTTTCCCTGGTAACATCCCTCCGGAGCCCCCCCCCACCCCCACCGCGCTGTGCAGCCTTTGGCCGCCATCCCTTCCTGCCACCCGAAGGCATTCCCTTCACGTCTTGCCTTTCCTAGATCCTGTTTTCTTTCCTTGCTTTCTCCCTGGCTTTGTGGAATATAGTAGCTTCTTTAGGAAGTGCTCATGGGAGAGAGACTTTGAAGTCTTGGGTATTTAAAATGTTTTGGTTATTGTGATTTCTGCATATAGATCCTAGCTTATAACCTTCTTCAGGAATTTTTAAGGCCACACCCTCTTGTTTTCTGGCTTCTGTGGATGCTGCCGAGAGGGCTGGCGCCGTACTGATGCTTGGTCTCTTCTGTATATGGCCCGTTCCCCCGTTTAAACCATGGGGGGGACTTCTAGGGTGTCCGCATCTACTGTCCACAGTGTTCTGAGCCTCGTTTTCCTCCCCCACCTCCCCCACTACTGCATGGGTGTTTATGCACCTGTCCAGACTGGCGATTCATTTTCCGCAGTTCTAGAACATTTCTGGTACTATTTTTTGAATAATTTCTTTTCTATCAGTGTAATTTCTTCATTCTCTGTTTTTTGATATACTGTTAGTTAAGTACGGAAACATTTAAACCGATTCTTTATATTTCTTAGTTTTTTCTCCCACATTTGACCATCTGCCTTTTTAAGTTTGCATTTGAGTCTGTTTCTTTGGCTTTTTTTGGTCCATCTCATTACACTTTTTATTTCTTCGATTGTTACTTTTGCTTTTTTATTTTGTTTCATTAAGGCAATATTTCTGTTCTTTTTCTCAGGTTAGTATTTACAGTTTTATTGTTGCTGAGGTTTTCTTGTACTTACCAGATTATTTGAGACCCCTAAGCTTATTCTTCCCCCACTACCTCCTGCCACGGTTTAAACTGTTTTTTTTTTCCTATTAGAAACATACCTCAAATTTAATTAATATATATAAACGTGAAATTCTAAAAGGCTGATTGGGTTATTATGGGTGGAACTTGTCTATCATGGGTGCACTGTAGAGTGTCGCCCTGGCAAACAGACTTTTAAGAAAATAGTTCCCTGTCCATCTCTCCCCCGGCACATCCCCCCGCTTCAGTAGCTGCATCATTTTCTCTGGGGCTGTGTATTATCTCCTGGGAGCACTCCTCCAGTCTCTGTCTAGGGCTGGCTTAATTTAGGCCTTTATTTAATCCTCTGTTTCCTGTTTAGTGCCTCACTGCTGTCTTTCAGGGTTCTTGTCCAGAGCCTCCTGGTCAACTTCTGTGGAGCCTAACTCTGCCATTGAAAGAAAGGTTAAGTGTCAGGGGATTGAAATGGTCCTTCTGAAGACTTACGACCAGACTTCCAATGTTAGATGCAGGGCATCCCCCCCACCCCGCCCCCACCACACACACACATACACACACACACACATCCCAAATCCCCAGGTCTTCAGGTGCGAATGTTTGGGTTTTTGCCTCTAACAGGTGTTTGGGCTTCTACTTTGTTTCCAACAAAGTGGTTGTTTTGGAACTTCTGGGGTTTTCCCTGATCTCTTCTTTTACTGTCATTTTATTAGGGTTTCATGGGGAGTAGAGTTTAAGTGAGTATATTTAATTTACCTTGTTTAATGAGAAGTTTGATCTCTGCTTCTAGTATCTAATATGTTTATGTTTACATACAGAGTTGTCTAGTGATCAAAAGCTTCATTTAAATTCTAGGGATGGCAGAACCCTGGTTTCTTCGGTCTCCTTACTACTTTACTGTGGCTGTCTTTACCTTTATTTGATTCAGACTCCAACACTAATGTGTGTTTTGGATTGTAGTCAAGTTGTGCCCATTGATAGTGTCCCAGAAGAATCCATTTTTAAAAGAACAATAGTATTTTATATATTGAAAGTTGTGTGATTTTAACCTTTACTGGTATAAATACAGGATGGGGTAAAAGTAGGTTTACAGTTGTTTGTATGGAAAATAGTACAATAATTAATAAGTAATACAAGGATAAACTGTATTTTGTATACTCACAACGGTAAACCTATTTTTTTGCTCAATCCTGTATTTCAGCCTCTCCACTTTGTGAACTAACTCTTTTTCACGTAGCCTCAGGACAAGTGAAACAACAACTTAGATAAAATTGTATAAAATAAGTACTAAAGTTCTGATGTTGTTTTTAATTTAATGTGATAACTATCAAAATTCCAGTGTTGATCATGTAAAAAAAAGGGTTTCTAAGGAAGTATCACTTTTATTACTCCTTGTGGATCAATCTGATTTCAAAAGGTAGTTTTTGTTCTTCTCCTTCAAGCTGAGAAACTGAAATTCATTGAAATCAAGAGAAGCAGAAAGGCGTGAAGGTGATAAGAGACCACCAGAGGAAGCTTTGCCTTTATTCACTTGATGAGTAGAAGTTAGTTTCTGATCTCTATCCTATTTATGGTGATGAAGAATTGAGATCTCTTAAAGTAACCAGGGCTCTAGCTATGCAAGATTGATGAGTACCTTGAATTGTACTCAGAAATAAGTTGGTGATCAGAGTGGATGCAACAGAAATAGCATAGTGATGGACTCTTCTGTGGTTTATGCTTCAGGCTGCGTGGCAGTTGTGTTCTGTACCTTTCATCTTTTTCTGTAAGTCCTATTTTTCAGCTCTTAAATTATCACTTCTGTTTCTTGTTCCCCTTCCTCTTTTTATTTGTAGAGTTATCACACTGTGGGAGTTTCTTAAAAATTAAGGTGGGGGTTTTGAGGGGGCAGGGGAGGGTGGCTTAGCTG
The DNA here is from genome assembly GCA_004026765.1 of Micronycteris hirsuta. Lineage (NCBI taxonomy): Eukaryota > Metazoa > Chordata > Mammalia > Chiroptera > Phyllostomidae > Micronycteris > Micronycteris hirsuta. Next base: position 46,921 of record PVJI01003169.1, read on the forward strand.
AATCAAGAGATCAGCATTTAAACTTTTTTTATTCCCTATGCCTATACCTGTCTGCCAAGTAGTTAGTGTTGGAGACTGTACTGGAATGTCGCTGCTTTAAGAAACTTTGCAGTTACTCTTTTCTAATGATTGGATTTTGTTAAAATGAAGCATAAATGGTAGGTACAAAATAGACGAGGGGAGGTTAAGAATAGTATAGGAAGTGGAGAGGCCAAAGAACTTATATGTACGACCCATGCACATGAACTAAGGGGGGGAACGCTTGAGGGAATGGGGGTACCAGCAGAGGGGTATACAGAGGAGAAAAAAGAATGGGACAACTGTAATAGTATAATCAATAAAATAGACTTAAAAAATAAAATGAAGCACACATATATTTTCTTTTCATCAGTCTTTTCTCAGCTAAGTTTGTATTTCCAGGTTAATTTTAATTGCTTTTACAAAAAGCATATGCTGAGAAGAATTCCTATTAGATATGCCTGATTGGAGCCTTGTTTTGCAACCAGTGAGTGGCGGAAGCACTCAGTATAGCACTTGCCTTTGGGAAATAGTGCATATGGTTGGGCAGTTAGAAAAGTAGACTTTTTTTTTAATGGAGAGAAGAAAAATAAGCACAGTTTAATTAACCTAGCAGAAAATTTAATAGTGTGGTTATTGCGACATTGTTCATGACAGCCTATTTTCCACTATTTTTAGTTGCAAATATTTTTATTTTGGAGGAATGCTTTTATAAGTGATAGCTTTTATGGCAGTTTACTATTAATGAATGATAATTCTGATGTCTGTCACTGTAACCCACATGATACAGAGAGTGGGGATTTCCTGTTGCTTGTGTGGATGTTTTAATATCCCTGATGTTACTGTAAGTCGGGAGAAATGCTGGTGTAGTGCAGGGGTCAGAAGCAATCCTGAGAAGAAAGAAGAACACTTGGAAACTTTCTCTTCCTGTAAAATATCCTCCTTGCATTCCAGTTGTTTATACAGTCAGCTAAATTCTTTAAAAACAAATTCTTTTACTCTGATAAACCAGATTGCCTTTTCCCCTATGTAGCTGAGGAGTACTTACTGTATTTTTCAGACTGTAAGACGCACCAGACCATAAGATGCACCTAGGGTTTTGAGGAGGAAAATAGGAAAAAAAAATTTGAAGCAAAAAATGTGGTAAAATATTTAATAACATAAATAACATAATATTTCACCAATGCGAGCCAGGTAAGCTACATTTGGACTGTAAGACGCACCCCCATCTTCCCCCCAAATTTGTGGGGGGAAGTGCCTCTTGTAGCCTGAAAAATATGGTGCTTTAGTGCAACTGATAGTAGAATGTGACACAAACTGGTAGTATTTTGTACTTTTTGTGCATTCGATACATTTTTAAAAGCCTGTTTTCATTGTTCTGTTGTATGGTTCTATATTAATTTTCTAATACAATAAGCCCTAACATAAGTAAATTGAACTCAATAAATCTATTTGTGAGGCTACCATTGAACATTCTTTCCTCCCAAATCTTTGTTATAAAATTATGATTGTGTTCTTAAACTATCTTATAAAAGGCTAATTTAGCCTGAATTTAGCTAGTAGTCATTACTTGGAATTCTGGATCCAGGGAACAGGGGCCATTTTGGAGGAGGAGAGAGAAATAAATACGAAACTTTCTTTCCATTTGTGGGTTACGAAGTTGATTAAGCAAATGTCTCTTAGTTCTGTTTTCTTTTGCATCAATTTGATGGCCATAGGCTACTTGAGGTTTACAGTATCAGTGATCTCAAAGAACATCCCTATCAAAGGTGACAAAGAACTCTGGTCCAGGTTCTCTGGCTACATTGGATCAAGTGCCCAACCAGTAAAAGGATTTGTGATTGACAACGCTATGGAATTTGCCTAGACAAGTCAGTTCTTAGAAGGAAGCATGGGGCAGCGGAGTAAGTGTGTAGGAGTTAGCTAATAGGTGTCCACTAACATGTGGAAGGACACTTTTGGATTAGGTCCACTTGGCTGTAGTGAGGGTTTGGGGTTGGGCAATTTGAGGCATAGTGTTACAGACAGGCTGCCTAACCAGAGCTGTGGTCTCGGAGAAGACACCTTTTCTTAGAGGGGGACATTCAGAGGGGGATGTTCACGGGACAGGCACCATCACCAACCTCCAGCGTGGGGGGACGGTGGAGCATTTAAACGTTTTAAAACATTTAAAAAGCAATATGTTGACATAATGTTAAAAGCAGTAGTCTCTAAATGTAATATCTAAGATGATCTTAGGTATATGAGAAGAAAACATTAGAATTTCTAATGTTCATTTAAACCTTTTTAAAAAATTGATTTGCAAGAGAGAAAGAAACATTGCTTTGTTGTTCCACTTACTTATTTATGCCTTCATTGGTTGATTCTTGTATGTACCCTGACTGGGTTTTGAACCTACAACCTTGGTGTATCAGGACGATGCTCTAACCAACTGAGCTTACCTGGCCAGGGCCTAACACTTATTTTTATCTAAAAATGAAAGGTAGGTTAAGTTTTATTAATTCTTAATAAACAGATGACACTGGCATCCATGCTCTGTCCCTGTGTGAAATGGTCCTAATTATCTCAAGGTCGGTAATGCTAAAGAGATGGCAGTCTCATCCTCTCTTCCTCATTTATGGTGTTACAATGTATTATAGTTAAAATATAGTTTAGAGATTATAGATCTAATTTTCATTCATCTAATTCTTCAAAATGGGCAAATGGCTTTAAAAGATTGTTTCAAAAGTAGCTGTAATGATGAAGTGCTAGGAACAGATTATTCATTTAATTCTCTAGAAGGTTCTAAGAGTTAAGTGCTGTCATGAACCCCGTTTTACAGGTGGAAAGCTGAAGAACAGAGTGGCTTAATAATTTCCATGGTCAGGCTGCAGAACCAGACTCGAACCTAAACAGTTTGGCTTCGTGCGTCAGATGCGCTTAGTTGCCATGCTGTGCTGTCAGGAGGCAGATGGTTCCTGACGCAGTCCCGACAGATGCTGTGCATGAGGATGGAAAGTGTAGTGCTATAATTTAGAAAGTAAATGCCATCAAGGAGACTCTTTTCCACTTGGATCTATGTATGTATCTTTGCGCAGGTACCTTTTTCAACTTTGATGGCCATTCAAACCACATATCCAAATTACCCGGACTATCAACTCACTGTATTAAAATCTATAACCCACAGCTTACCGTAAGAAGCATACTCATTTCAATTTTAGTGAAGTTAAAAAATTAGTGTAACACAGATTTAAAATGTTCACTTCATCTTATTCACATTTGTTATTTTTAGTGTACACAATGTAGTACATATATAATTTATAAATATGCATGTCTTAGGGATAGGCGCTTAAATGATCTTATTGATGGGAATATAATAAATACTTGCAGGGGACATATTTTAAGATACAGAGAAAAAGTCATTAGAGAAGACAAGGATAGGTCATCGTGTTCAATATGCAACTGAAAAAAAACAGTGATCAGGTTGAGGAGGAGGGGGACAGCCTTTAAAATTTGTCTCCCCTGATTTTAAGTCTGGTTATATTTTAGATTGTTAGAACCAGCTGTAAAAAACACAGGGTAGATTTCAACCCTGAAGAATGTGTTTTGCAGAAATTGAGCATTCAGAAACCAAGCACATAGAGGTAATCATCCCAGGCATCCTTTTGCCTGAGTATTTACTTCAGAGATACAATTTTAGGTTTTTAGGAACTAAATGAAAGTTACTATTAAAAATCAAGGAAATTGAAGAAGTTTTAAAGTTATGAATAAGATAAAAAGTTCGCATATTACAGAAACGTATTGTAGCCTTATTGTTTCTTTAGTGGGATTGATGAAGGTAAGTAAAAGAAGACCATACTAGAAAGCCTCAAAGAATTGATTATAATGTTAATTTCTGCTTGATATCCAGAAGATGAGTAAGGGCTGACTTCCAGCATAGTGTACGAAATACAGACTGCCTACTCTCGTTTCTTGGCCTATCCCATTTGCTTTTTGGGTTTTTTAGTAAGTAGATCAAGCTTCATCATGAAATTTTCTAGTGTACTATGAGATGCTGTTGTTTGTTTTTATCTGCCTCCTCTGTGGAACTCCTTGTTAGAGTCTCCTGTTGCTTATTGTTTAACTAAAATGTTTAAACTATGGAGAGTATATGTTCTCTTCAATTGATAGCCATAGTTTGTTGGTCACTAGAGTTATTAGGCTGTGGTGCAAATATTAGTATTTTTCAGACTAATACTGAGTAATTGGTAAGTTAATCTTTACAATTATAGATTCTACTACAGGTGTCCTTAGCCTCTGGATAAACTTTATTGAAGTATATCCATAGTTATATTTATAATCAATAATATTAATGCACCATTATCATCTGCTTCTTTTAGCATTAAAAGAAAGCCTTTAAAGCATCTGCCTTTATGAAACCAGTTCTTGGCTCTGATTAGCAATATGAATGGAGAAGTCATATATCTTCACAGGGTCTCATGTCCCTATTCCTGTTATTATGGTATTGTTTAACTTGTTCCTCTGTTCCTGAATGTCTTGTAAATTGGTGATTAGATCTAGACACTTGACAAAAGTTTAGTGGTTTTGTTTTGTAAGTCAATAGCACTTCGTAGTAGGTGCTGCATATTTCTTGGTGTATCACATCACAAGACATAAAAGTTTGGTTGTTCATTATTAATGATACGGGAATGCATTGGGGGTTCTGGTCTGGAACAGCCTTGCATTTTAAAGTTCCCCTTCAACCTTTAACCTAATGTTTTTAGTATCCATTGATAATTTTTGCCTAATCCATTATTTACAACCATTTCTTCTGAATTTATGAGTTAGAATTGTTTTATAAACAAGAACTTCTTTATCAACTCTTTGGTGCCTCCTGAAATAAAGTTCTTATAAAAAAGGCAAGATAAAACTTGCTTTCCTTTTATATGTTACCTTACAACCTCCATTGGAGACTAATGAAGGCTTTTTTTTAATGTTATTAATAATTCATAGATTTTTATGTAGTTGATGTGCTTTTTTTCATTGTGGTAAATCTTCTTTATGCAAGTTGGCTTTTGTATTCCCACTAAAAGATTCTCTAGGCTGATCTTGTACATCGTTCATTTCCTGTTCCAGACCTTGTACAAACCTCTCTGCGAGGTGTCCTGGTTCCTTTTTATGAGAAAAGGGTTTTAGAGGCCACGGTCTGGGTGCAGGGGCAGCTATTGCTGCTAGGCCTCTTCAGAAGACAGACCTTTAACACACACCCACACTCTCAAAGATTTACAAAAAGGCAAGAGTTTATACTCATATTTCTAATTCCAGTTTAAGTTTATAGGGCTTTGACTATATTTTTCATATCATCTTTTTTTTTTACATTGAAAATTTTGGTTCCTAAGGATATTAACATAATTCCTTGGTTACTTTGTCCTACAATATATCTATACTGGTTTTAAGGTAATAATACCAATATATTAATTCTAACTACTGAGTGCTGTTTAAGATTTTTTTGTTGTTTTTTTATTCCTACACTGTAATTTGGTGGTATGTATAGTAAAAGTTCTGTTTTAAAGTTGCCTGAAGTAATTCTTTTGTGTTTGTAGTTCTACCACCAACTTGATACACATTATGTTTTATTTATTTCTATTCATTTACAGGATTTTTTTTCTCTTTTTTCATTGAGTTTTTAAAAAATGGATACATTTATCTTCTCTTAGTTTTTAAATTTAAGCAAACATGTATGTGTTTATGGACCTACATTTGACATTGTCAGTTGTTAAACACTCTGTCTAGCCTTTTAAAGTTAGTATATATGTGATGTCACCCCATGGCCGTGCTCTGAGAATTGTCGTTAAAAAGTACTCTCCAAACCCTCATTCAGTGACTTTTGGGTGTTTTATCAGCTGATAGTGGTAGCCAGTGTCTATTGGTAGGAAGAGAAAAGGAAGGCAATAAATGTTTACCAAACTATGCATCATTTTTTCTGTAAGGTGGGATTATTTTCCCTAAAGAGGAGGAAATTGAAGCTCAGTAAGGTGTTGAGACGAAGTCCAGATCACATGACCATAGGAGCTTGATTGCTAGCTAGTTGAGGTTGTAACTGTGGGGCTGAAGTCCATTTCTTTCTGATAGAGCAAGAATAAGTGACCCAGCATATTAGTGGTTGTTAGGCTGTTCTATTGATTATTTTTAATCTAATATTTCAGAGGATCTTGGGGTTTTTTTTCCTATTTATTTTTTGATGGCCCTTAAGAACCTAATTTTACAAAAACCTCACTTTGTGTTCTTTTAAAGAATTTTTGAGTTATATTTTTAAATGTACATATAAAATGCTTAGTATACAACCAATACTATTAATAACAATGGGAATTTAAAAAGAATAAAATTATCTGGAATCTGAAACCTTAATCTTACTGTTCAAATTATATAGTTCTTTAAATCACTTTTCAGAAAGACCAGATTTATTATATATCTTTTCCTGCAATTTTAACCTGAAACGGATGCCTAGAGCATCTGTTTAATGTTAAAATGGCTAACTTGCAGTCAGAATCATTATTTCTATTCTCAGATACCATTTAATTTATGAAGATCATAAATTCCCTATTTTTCTCTTTTCTCAGCTATACACATGGAAATTCTTTCTCTTGAAAATGTGTTGTCCTTAACTTAACCAAAAAAATTTTTTTTCTATTCTAGTTTGGGAATACCTGCTACTGCAATTCAGTTCTTCAAGCACTTTATTTTTGTCGTCCGTTTCGGGAAAAAGTTCTAGCATACAAGAGTCAACCTAGGAAGAAGGAGAACCTTCTTACGTGCTTAGCAGATCTGTTCCATAGCATAGCCACCCAGAAGAAAAAGGTCGGAGTAATCCCTCCCAAGAAGTTCATAACAAGATTACGGAAAGAAAATGGTAATCCCTTTACTTCTGATGTATTGCTTACCTAACAGGAAGGTTAACTATAGCACGCTGCAATTCAGCAAGCAATGCCTGGGCATCTTTATGCCAGGTGATATGTTTAGACATTGAGGACTATAAGGTGATGTTCCCATAATTAAGGAAGGTTAGTGAGGAGAGAGTCAAACAGTAATTAATGAGCTGTGATTAACGTTTGAAGTGTGTTATGCCAAGATCAGATTCTGTATGCCAGGAAATGAGAAATCATACAGTAATTTCTCTCTTTTTTTTCTTGCTTGGCTTTTCTGTCAAGAATGAAGTTTTTTCCATATTACTGTTCACTTGTTGTTTTGTAATGCTTTTTTGTATTTAACTTATTTGATCATTACAATAGTTCAATATACATACAGAGCATGTTTTTGCCCGTTTAAACCATGAAAAAAAAAAACAAGCTGAAAGCCTTGCCAGGAGTCACACCCTAGGGAAAGAAAGAACCAGAACGAATCCACTTTCTGGCTTAGGATAGATAGCTTTAGTCATTCCCCCTTCCTTTTAAAAGTAGTTACTGATTAAACCCCACTTCCTTTTTTTCAGAATATATTTAATTTAATTTTTATAGCAAGCCCATAAGTTAGACATTAGACATTGTTTTATACTTTATACGAGATAATTGAGGCTCGGAGAAGTTAAGGTAACTGGTCCCACACTTCTCCCTGACATGTAAGCCCAGTGTTCCATTTAATATGGTATGCTGACTCAAAAAACTCTGGTGAGATTTAAATAACATGTAGAATTCGGGTTTTGTTTAACACGTTAAGCACAGAGCCGATTTTGCTGGGCTTTCTGTTCAGGCAGCGGGCCGGCAACCACTCGACAGCTGTTGAGTTAGAGTATAAACAGGTGCACAATGGTGCGGCCAGTGCAAAACTTCATTAAAATTACATTTATTTTTTAACCTTGATACCGCTGGCCTCATGCACCAATGTTGTCCAAACAAAAAGTTTACTGTCAGTCCCTAGGGACTGATGCCGCGCTTAACGTGTTAAGGTGCGTATTTCAATCATGTACATACAAAATTGAGTGATATTTTTAGTTTAATTTTGTTATCAAAGAGAAAGGTACTTGACAGAAATATGATTTGAGAAGTCTTTAAGGTTGGTTATTAAATACACCAATGAGTAATCCTGCCCTTAACTCAGTTGATATTGTTCATTATCACTTAAATTGAGATATACCTGGGTTATATCTTACTTTCTGAAACACAAGATGATGCTGGAATAATATGGCTATAGGCTATTATTCTTGCATCTCATACATATGTTAAAGATTTTGTTCATTTTCTTCATATGCTCCCCCAAAAATAGAGTAGTTGATTAATTGGTCACAAAAATTCATCTTTTTTGTGTGTTTCTGATGAAAGCTAAACAATGTTTACTTTCTTAGATTATAGATCTGTAGCATATTCTTATAGTTTTAAGAAAGCCAAATCTAACTGTTAGAATGTGGACTAGTGATTCAAGTCTTTCCAGTACTTTTGTCTGTATTGCTGTAAAACTTTAAAAATTTTGTTCTGGACAACAGATTCACAACTATGAACAACTGAACCTCAAAGAAAAAAAAAACAAACTAAGCAAACAACTAGAACAGTAACAGAATCACAGAAATGGAGATCACATGGAGGGTTATCAGTGGGGGAGAGGGAGGGAGAGGGAGGGGGCAAAGGTACAGGGAATAAGTAGCATAAGTGGGAGGTACAAAACAGACAGGGGGAGGTTAAGAATAGTATGGGAAATGGAGAAGCCAAAGAACTTACATGTACGGCCCATAGACATGAACTAAAGGGTGGGGGGAATGCTGGTGGGAGGGGGTGCAGGACCGAGGGGGATAAAGGGGAGAAAAATAATGGGACAACTGTAATAGCATAATCAGTAAAATATACTTAAAAATTTAAAATTTTGTTCTGGTAGAAAATTCATGTACATGATATTTGAACATGCCATTCTGATTTTTGTTAGTATTTCAGAAACACAACATCAGACACATGAAACTCACACAGAACACACATTATTTTCCTCTTCATTTAATGTTACATTATTCTTGACCTCAGTGTTTAATATATTGCATGTGAACTATCTTAGTTTGGGCTGCTGTAATAAAAAATACTCGAGACTAGGTGGCTTAAACAATAAAACATTTATTTCTCACATTTCTAGAGGCTGGGGAGTCCAAGATTAGGGTGCTGGCAGATTCAGTGTCTGATGAGCGCCCTCTTCCTGGTTTGCAGGCAGCTGGCAACCTTCTCGCTGTATTGTCACTCTGCAGGGGGTGGGGGCGGTAGCAAGCTTTCTCATGTTTCTCCTTATAAGGGCACCAATCTCAGCTCTCAAGACCTAAATGACCTCCCAATGACCCTATTTCGGCGTAGGAATTTAGGGGAGGGACACATGCATGCAGTCCATGACATCTGTAAGTGTACGGTCATTTTTTTTTTTATTTTTTAAATTTTAGGTTGACTGCCATGTTGAACACAGGGTTCAAGTTACTATGTTTTAAAAGTTTTGTGTGGTTAAAGACCCATGGCTTTATTTGTTTGCTTCTTAAAGTGTTTATTATTTTTTAAATCTTTGATATTTTCTGAATTTTGTGTTTAGGCAAAGTAAATTGATGCACAGTAGACCTCTTAAATACTTTGTTGAATGAGACTGATTATAGAAGGGATATTCCAGACCCATATCACAGTTTGGTTTCATGTTTCTATACTTCAGAAACAATATTTAATAGAAAAGCATTTTATTATTTTGATGCTGCTGACATTTGTAAGTATGTTTTGAAATATATTTTTGCTTTTGAATTTTTCCTTGATAATTATTTAGAGAAGAGCATATAAATCAAAGAGGATTTCATAGGTTATCCATTGTGTAAATTTCCTTCTGAGGCTTTGTCTGCTGGTTTGTTTTACATTTGTAAAAAATATGTTGCCCATTTTAATATTTCCACTAACTTCTCTGTTCTTACATTAATTTCCTTCCATGTTATGTTAAAAACTGCATGTTTTATATTCTCAGTAGATATTAGCTCCATATTTTTAAACTACTATTGCTTTATATAAAAAATCATTTTTATATCCTTTGGGAAGAATCTGTTTTAATTTTAGTAATGAATTTTTGTTTTTAAAATTTCAATTTGTGTCACCCAGTCTTGGCGTAATAGGACTGTGGCACGGTGCTCCTAAGTACAGTATGATCTCCTGTGCTCCGGATATCTCCTTCGATGAGGCAATACTGGCTGAATGTTGGAACTGTTCATTGTTATGTATTAGTTCCTACTGTGTGCCAGGCACTGTACAGAGCTGGGGTATGGAAATAAGACAAAGCCTCTGCCTTCAGGGAGCTGATATTCTAGTGGGGAAGACAAACAATAAACATTTATGTAATACAGTGTGTCATGACTTGATGAGAAATAAATCAGGGAAAGGGGATGGAGAATGAGGGAGTTGATAATCGGTGTTGGACGAGAGATTTGAAGTGAGAAACAAAGCCATTTGAAGATCCAAGGCAAAATTTTTCTAAGCAGATAGAACAAAGATTGCAGTTGCCCTAAGTGCATCAGACACTTCAAGAGAATTAGAGTGGCGTGAGATGAAGGTGAAGTTTGAGGAAGCTGCGGGAAGCCGTGGAGTGTTGAGGGCCCGCTGGCGGCTGGCGCTCTGCTCTGTGGGAATGGGGTGGGGCCGGCAGGGTGAGAAGAAGCAGGGAGACCAGACAGGAGACTGTTGAGTGATCTAGGTAAGAAATGAAGCTATCTGTTTAAAATCAGTAACTTCTAGGCTTTCTATTATTTTGGAAGAATTAAAACAAGGTTGGTGATCTAATTATGTTAGCCAGAGTTGATTCTGCTGTAGCGTGTGGGATCATTTGCCGTGGCCTTGAGCGTTAGACCAGAGGGTGTCTGCAGCTGTGCTCTGACTTACTGACTCTTGGCAGTGTACGTAGTTCAGATTGTTGTTTGGGGCCATGTTTACTTTTCTCATGTTGTTTTTAACTGTATGAACCCCTATTGTTCCTCATTAATTTGTTTATTCAAAAAAATGTCAGGTCCATCTACTATGTGGCAGGCATTGGCCTAAGTGCTGGGGATACAGCTGTGAATGGAAGGGTCCTGGTCTTAAACCTGTGTGTACATAGCAGTGTTTCAGGTACTGTGGGGAGATACAAACATAAATAAATATATGTGTATATATATTTTTTCCAGGTGTTGGTCTTCCTCAAATGAGGAAATATTAGTTGTTCACAAATAGCACTTACTAAATATATTTGAAGAAATTATTTCCCATGTTTATTTCAGTCTCTTCAAAAGAACATGAAAGATATTTCGTGTAGTGAAAGCTGTTGCTATTTCTGAATTATAAAGAAAACATAACTTATTTTTAAGCAGTGATTTTGTTTTTGATTTTTGCATTAATGTTGCAGCTATATCAGGACTATAATAGTTTATACATTTATATAATATGAAATTATCTGTCTCTCCCATTAAATTGTTAGTTCTATGATGCAAGGAACCCATTTGTTTTTGTTCACCATTGTATTCCCAGCACATAATCCAGTTCCTGGCACACAGTAGGTGCTTACTAAATATTTGTTGAATGAATGAATGAATCAGTGAATGTATTTGTTTAATTTTCCAAAGCAAATTTGAAGTCCCCCTTTCCCATTGTATTACTTAGCAGAGGAGAAGGCACAATAGCAGAAAACGGAGATTCAGTTTACAGGGATTTCCTGAGGTCATTCAGTCGATGTTGTTTTGATGTTTATGCAGTCCTGGTTGAGATTTTTAAAGCTATAGTGGCTGTTCTGAGGCAGTGCAAGATTCTGGCATATTCAGTATATTTATAGAAAGTACACTATATATTATTTTAAATATTTCAACAAAACTTAAAGAATATTTTCTGGTTTACTTTGCATCTCATTTCTGGTATTTTCAAGACAGTTGAGGTATTTCTGTAAATATGAAGTCATTCTTCTCTGTTAAGAAAATATCCAAAAAAAGATGTTTCAGGTTTTTAAAAAAATAAAAGCATTTGCACAGTTTTGCTTTACAAAAATAATTATTTTGAAAAACGTGCATATATGCTAAAATACTTTTTTAACAGTGAAAAATGAAACTACTTTAGATTGTGGCATTGAGTCATCATGTAGATAGATGGATAGATAGATATCCATGTAGTGAATTATTCAGTTCTCGTTTTAACACGTTAAGCGTGGAGCCGATTTTGCTGGGCTTTCCGTTCAGGCGTGGGCTAGCAACCACTCAACAGGTGTTGAGTTAGAGTATAAACAGGCGCACAATGGTGCGGCCAATGCAAAACTTCATTAAAATTACAACATTTATTTTTTAACCTTGATACTGCTGGTCCCACGCACTGATGTTGCCCAAATGAAAAGCTCGCTGTCAGTCCCCACAGACTGACACCACCCAAATGAAAAGTCCGCTGTCAGCCCCTGGGGACTGATGCCGCCTGAAGGGGAAGTTTACTGTCAGTCCCCAGGGGCTGATGCTGAGCTTAAGGTGTTAACTAGACAGTGTTTATAAAATCTTACTGGTCCTCTTTCATAATCCCTTTTAGATTTCTCCATGACTCCTCAATTTGTTTCCACTTTTCCTTAAGCCTCCTAATCAACTCTAGCACCATTTCCTTCCACTTTTTATCTTAATGGACTTCCTGAAGTGCGTACTTCTAGATCTGACCTGGGGTGGGGAGTGAGAAAGAGGAAAGCTTTTGATTTTCAATGGGTCCACATGCTCCTAAGGAAGCTGCCTAGACACTGAAAGCAGCGAGGCTGGTGCAGGAGTCGGGTTGGGTGGAGAAACTGTGAGTCAGGCCATCATTGGGTGAGTGAGGAGAGATTGGTAGGGGACCGTGGGGATAGGAGGGTGAAGGGTAGTATGGCCAGATTTTAAGACCTTTTTTGATTGAGGGTGAGTTTTTATCTGCAAGTGAGAGTGTGGTGGTTTAGAAGTGGCAGCAGGGAGCTAGAAAGTGCCAAAGGTTGAAGAGATAAGGAGTTTCTAACAGAAAGCAGTTCCTAGGAGCAACATAAAGGGTTAGGAGAGAAGACAGTCCTAGGCTGAGGAAAGAAATAAGGTACAGAGCAAATGAGAGTAATGGGAGACAGGAGATGGGTTGAAGGGTGGGGTAGTATTTCAGGGATGGAGAATTGCTGCATTGAGAGGCAAGGTTAAAGGTAATTGACTTCTGGTATTTGAACTTTGGTATAGAGGACTGATCCAGTGGTGGACCCACCTGAGGGATCCAAGCATGACTTGACTTGGTCTCAGAGAAATGAGGTGGGTGGCCAGAAGGTTTTACAAAAGGGCAGGCTGTCTCCGTGTCAGGGGTGGTGCAGTGACTTGTGCAGTGGGCAAAAACCAGTGGACACGTGATGTACCAAGTTAAAGATCACTTAGCTGTTAATTCTGCATAGGCTAAAGCAGTAACTTTTCGGACTCAGGGCTTTTATTTTTCTTAAAAATAACATAGGAGTGAAATCATGTGGTTCTTAGCCTTTTCTGGCTGACTCATTTCACTTTGCATAATATCCTCAAGGTCCATCCATGTTGTGGCAAATGGCAGTATTTCATCTTTTCCTATGGCCGAGTGCTATTCCATTGTACGTATGCACCACACCTTCTTTATCCAGTCCTCTGTCAAAGGACACTTTGGTTGTCCCATGTCTTGTCCACTGTGAATAATGCTGCAGTGAGCATATGGGTGCATATGACTTTGTGAATAAATGTTTTCAAGTTTTTCAGGTAGATACCTGGAAGAGGGGTTGCTGGGTCATATGGTAACTATTTTTAGTTTTTTGAGGAACCACCTTACTGATGATTTATTTGACTTTGGGTGGTAGGCATGCAGTATAGATCGTGTATCATAGGAATGTATACTTGAAACCTGCACGACTCTATTTAACCAATGTCACCCCAGTAAATATAATTTTAAAATAACATAGGAAGTTTGTTTAAAGCTAATCAAATCCCTCAGGACAAATTTATAACAGAGAAATGAAGTGTGGCTCCAATTTTGTTCTTAATATTATTGTATTTGATTTGCAGTCCAGCAGAGGTTAAGTAAATTGCCTGTGGCTTGTGGCGATCAGAGGTGGGCCCGTAGTGTGGATCCCAACTGTCTGCACCTGAAATGTAATGCTATTTAAATGTGATACTTTGTCTTCATTACACCAAGATTAAGCTCATGTTTTATATTCATATACTTCCTGAGAAATATTTTCACTTTTTCCCATTTTATTTTTACAGTAACCTTTCAAAGGAAGATGGTATTCCATTTTACAGATAGGAAAATCAAGACTTTCGATTATCATGGGGGTTGAACATTTTCTCATGTTTCTTAACCTTTTGAATTTTATTTCTATAAAGTGTTGATTTCAAGCCCTTTGCCCACTTTGCATTTTCTTTTGTATAAGCTCTTTATATGCAGAGGATGTTGAGAACTTTTCATATTGTAATATTTGTGAGATTATTACCCACTAGATGCGCTAATAAAAAGCCATTACTTCTTGTCGTCCTAGTACATTATGTAAATGTGAGAGTATAGGTTTTGCCCTTTCCTCGTGGATCAGTATTATCTTTTTAAAAAATATTCTCATTCATCTTAACTTTATTTCTCCAAATTCAGTCATAATATTTAGATGTGGAAGATATTTATTCCTTGTAAGTTACTAACACTACCAAACATGTTTACTTAGTTCTGATGGAATACTAGATATTCTTTTTTTAATTTGTTTTTTTATTAAAGTTATTAATTCTGAAGTAATTCTCTAATATATTTTTATTTTTAGAGCTTTTTGACAACTACATGCAGCAGGATGCCCATGAGTTCTTAAATTACCTACTAAATACAATTGCTGATATTTTACAAGAAGAAAGGAAGCAGGAAAAACAGAATGGCCGTCTGCCCAATGGCAGCGTGGACAGTGAGAACAACAACAGCACACCAGACCCGACCTGGGTTCATGAGATTTTTCAGGGAACATTAACTAATGAAACCAGATGTCTTACTTGTGAAACTGTAAGTATACTGTAGCATTTTGTATAGAAAATAATGTAATTCAGTATCGTGAAAGTTCTTTGAGCATAAGTATGAGAGATGAACTTGGAAGCTGTAATTCTTAGATGTGGGGTAAATGTGAAGAGGGACTTGTCAGTTGAAAAAAATCTCTCTACACATTTTCATAATGCTGCTCATGTGAACACCTGCCATGACAGAAAAACACTGAGTGCAGTTTGAGCTGTTTGCTTTTGTTTCTGTTTAGGAGGCCATAGGACCTTGTCTGGAAATTTAGTTAAGCTTGTAAGAAACTTTCAGGTCCAGGAGGTATATTATTTTGTTTTTCTTCTTCTACAATTATGTTTATTGTTTATGATTGGAATAAAAACTAAAGCATACTGTGTTAATTGAAAGAGGGGAAAATGCCCCCTTGCTGGGTACAGTGTCCCCCCCTTCTCCACAGAGATACATTCCAAAACCCCCAGTGGGTGATGTTGATATCTTTTCATATGCTTATTTGCCATCTGTATATCTTCTTTGGTGAGGAGTCTGTACGGGTCTTTTTCCCATGTTTGAAATTGGTTTGCTTTAAGAGTTCTTTGTATATTTTGCATACCACTTTATTAGATGTCTTTTGAAATATTTTCTACCAGTCTGCTGGCTTCTCATTCTCTTAACGGTGTTTTTGGCAGGTCAGAAGTTTTTAATGTTTCGATTTTAAGATTTTAATTTTAGTAAAGTCCAATTTTTTGCTTCATGGAAATGATGTTGGTGTTCTCAAAATGCTTTTGGTGTTGTATCTAAAAAATTTTCACCATACCCAAGGTCATCTACATTTTTCTCCTATGTTAATCTTTTAGGAGTTTCATAGTTTGCATTTTATAATTCATTTTGAGTTAATTTTTGTGAGAGAAGTAAGGTCAGTGTCTAGGGGTTTTTTTCTTTTGCATGTGAATGTCTAGTTGTTTCAACACAATTTGTTTGAAAAAAATCGTAACTTATACCAATGAGTGATCTCTTGAGTGTTTATGGATTGATATTTTTAATTATAACTTGACATTTGCAGAATGATCATGGTCAGTACTACAGATTTAATTAATGAAGGACACAGTAGTAAATAAATAAAATTCCCTTTTCTGAATAGATTTTTATTGGTGAGCCTCTTTCAGGTATAGGGAAAGAGTATGACTGAGGGCTTAAATACATTAACAACCTGTGGAGATGTGTTTGGGTTTCGAGTGAGGTTATCTTAGGTGTGGGCTTTGGCCATTGCTGCAGCCGGCAGTTAAATGAGGTAGTGGCTTTGACTGGTCAGTGTTTGATGGTGGGGGTTGGGCTCAATACTCATCTTTCTTCAGTCTAATCAACTTCAGTTATTTTTTAATTAAATTTATTGGGGTGACATTGGTTAATAAAATTATACAGGTTTCAGATGTACAATTCCATAACACATCATCTGTGTATCATATTGTGTGTTCACCACCCTGAGTCAAGTCTCCTGCCGTCGCCGTCCCTCCGCCTTTACCCTCTTCTGCCTCCCCCACCCTTTGCCTCTCAATTTAAGTTACTTTAACATGGGTTGTTTTTTTTTTTTATGTATCTTATAAAGAAAAATTTTGTCATAACTGAATTCTAAGCTTTAGGAAACGTATTGCCAAATTATTGGAGCAGTATTTCAGTTGGAATAGTAGGCACAAATCAGACAATTTGGCCGTTGCTTGATTTTTTTTTTTTTTTTAAAGAGAAGGAGAGAGAGAAACATCGATTCATTGTTCCACTTATCTACACATTCATTGGTTGCTGATTGTGAGTGTGCTGAGCAGGGATCGAACCTGCAACCTTAGCATATCAGGGCAGTGTGGTCTAACCAACTGAGCTACTAGGCCAGGGCCTTGATGGTATAATGGTATTTTGTCTGTGTTAGAAGTTATGTATAATTCCACCTTCTTCAATGAAATAGAAAATAATTGAATTTGCTTAGCACATTGAGAAATGCAGCAGTAAGTGAAGCTGTCAAGGTGGATTTGGGA
This sequence comes from Micronycteris hirsuta, assembly GCA_004026765.1. NCBI lineage: Eukaryota > Metazoa > Chordata > Mammalia > Chiroptera > Phyllostomidae > Micronycteris > Micronycteris hirsuta. Next base: position 63,887 of record PVJI01003169.1, read on the forward strand.
TCCTGTGTGAAGGTCTTTGGGGTACTATGTTAAGGACTTGGAAGTTTATTTTGTGGGCTGGGGGTATTGAAGGATAGGGAAAAAGTTATATTAGCCATTGTTGTTAGTGCTTAAATATTTATTAATTGGATTTGTAATGGGTAGATCGTGCACCCATTTTTCTGTCCATCCATTTTTCCACTAGGTCCTCCTGTGGCCTAGAGTATATATTTACAGGTAGTCTCCCAAGAATTAAGGGTTTGAATTGAGAATACTTTCTTATAATCTAAGCTGTAATTTTACATATTCAGGAGATACTCATTAGTGCCAAACTAATGATACCCTTTCTTCATTTAGTTTTGCGCAAATATTTAATTAAGTACCAACAGTGCCAGGTGGAAGATGGGTAGAGGTTGGGGAAGATGAATAAGACAAAATTTCTGGTCTCAAGATGCTCACAGAGCAGTGATGTCCAATCAGCAGCTGGTCAGGCAATTCCAGGACATTGTGTTATGGTTTAGGGAAGCACAAGATGCTGCAGAGCCGGAGAAGAATAGACCTAATCCAGGTAGGAGGGAGAAGCGTTTGTGAAGGCTCAGGATGGGCGTCCAGGAGAAGACAGTGATTGTGTGGCAGATTTCAGTAACATGTTTGTTACTCTCCTAGTTGGTAGGGGGGTGCTTTCTGTAACAACACCCCCTTCTGCTGTTCACTGTTCTGGGATGGTTCCTTCTTGGTTTCATTGCCTGGCTTTTCTTCTATTTATCTTTTAAAGGTCTCTTCCAGAGTTTCGTTGTGGGCTGCCTCTCACTCTATATTGGGAGGGTCATGTTCCATTTTCATTTACCACTGTGCTGATGATTCCCTGGCCAGACTTGTTCACTGAGTGTTAGACCTGTATCTCCCAGATAGTGGGTGTGACCCCACATTGGGACATACAGCCCAACAATAACCAGACGTGCTTACAAACACTTAAAAGTTAAATACTGCCCCATGATCTTTGGCACCAACACAGTTGTGAACGCAAACATAGTAACTCAGATACATCCAGATGATCCTTAATGTCAAATTCTTCATGTTACCATAAAAATGAAAATTTAAGATGAAGACCCCTGAGGCAGTATCTGAGAACCATAAACCTCACCGAGAAACACCAGACTTTTTCATCTTTATTTCCCTTTAGCCCTGCCTTACCTGATAAGAAGCTGATCTGATGCAAAGCCCTGAGTGATCTGGCTTTATTTAGCCCACCTCTACCACACCATCTCTCGTCACCTCACCTACTTTCCTTCAGTACCGGGCTAATCGTTTTTCCTTAAACACATCATGTGTCCTTTCCTCTTTACTTGTCTTTTACCCTCCTTTCTTACTGAATCTTTTGAGACCCAGGTAAGTTATCTTGTAGTACATGTATATACTCCTGTTTATTCCTGTTTGCACAGGTATCTAATACCTATGTAGCCCCATCATCTGTCACAAACTAATATAATGATACTGAGCTTATAGCAGTGATGCAGTACTGAAGCAGGAAGGGATTTACTCGATTGGGTGTATAGTCACTGTGGGAGAGAGGCACAGGGACCTGAGAATTTTCTCCTATTGCATGGTCACCTTGGACAGAGTCACTGAAAGAGGAAATAGCAAGGAAAATGGATGTCTAAAGTTGCGGTCTGGTTCAAATCAAATGAATAAGTAATAACCATCTTTATAAGGTGACTTGCCCATAAGTCAAAACAGAATTTTGTATTAGATTTTTTTTTTAAATAAATGAAAGGTCATAAATAAAGATTGATATTTGGCATTTTGGGCTAAGTTATTTTCTTAAATGATAAAACAATACAGGCGTCATGTCCTTTGCCAAGCGTTCTCGTTCACTCTTGGTGTGTTTTTAAGAATTGGTACATATGGAATAGTTTGTTTCATGCTTTACAATAACACAAAGATTTTGGAAAGTAATTGAATTTCACATTATACTAGCTTTGCCAGTAAGAGAATCAGTCACAGGTTTCACTAGTCTTAGTGTTTTACCTGTACAGATAATGAAAGTCATTTATTCACTGTTCTTTTGAATAATCCAGATCAAGTTGTTTTCTTTTGAACTTGCGGAAAAAGAATTCTTCATACACTTGCTGCTAATATTAGAAGTCATTTAATTCTATCATTTTGGAACAGTAGTTTACTGATGCTTGGAAAAAATCAAAGGTAATTCCCTGTTTTCACAGATAAGCAGCAAAGATGAAGATTTTTTAGACCTTTCTGTTGATGTGGAACAAAATACATCAATTACTCACTGTTTAAGGTGAGTGTAGATTTATTCATTGTGAAATTTAATGAATAGCTTTAGTTTAGAGTATTTCTGAATGAATACATGATTCTTCTGGTGTAGATAGAATAAATTTATTTTGAATTTTACACAGGGGTTTTAGCAACACAGAAACTCTGTGCAGTGAGTACAAGTACTACTGTGAAGAATGCCGCAGCAAACAGGAGGCACACAAAAGGTAACTACTTTGGGAATTTTCCGGTGACTCTCCAACAGTGGATGTTGTGCATGGGCTTTTCTAGCTGAAAGTGATCTGTGAACATTTACACTGAATTAATATTTTTTTATTTTATCACAAACAGTCAAGACTCACTAAGTAATTACTAGATAAATGATGTTCAACTCTGTAACCTCAGTGATTTTTCTGCACTTAACAATTGTTTAATAATCATGAACCAGTACAGTTAAAGTATTTGGTTTCGAAGATTTCTTGATTATGTAAACTTTCTTCATGGTGAGAGAAAAGGGACTTTTCTTAGCCCCATCCTAGCCTCTGCAGTTCTTAGGCTGGATTTTGTACCTTCTCTTAGTGTATCATTATGGAGATGAGAATTTGGTACCGAGGAAGGGAGTCGTCATCATCATCCTTGTTATTTTAGTTTGTGTTTTGAAACAATCTCAGACTCAGAGAAAAGTTGCAGGACCAATACCAAGAATGCTTTTTTTACCCTAAACCATTTGGAAGTAAGGTCCTGGTGTGATGTCCCATGATTTCGGACACGTTAGTAGCAGTTTCTTACCAGTAGGGGAGTTTTCCTATGTACCATGTCCATCCAAGTCAGGAAAGTAGCACCGACATGTTACTGTTTTGTAGACCTGACTTCAGTGTCACCAGTGTCCCAGTAATGTCCTTTATTGAAAAGAGGATTCAGTCCAAAATCACACATTGCATTTAGTATTTCTGTCTGTTTAGTCCTTTACATGTGGAACTGTTCCTTAGTCTTTTCTTGCCTTTAATAATCGTGACACTTTTCAAAATTACAGATTAGTAATCTTGTAGAATGTCCCACTTCAGGTTCATCCTACGTTTTCTAAAATTAGGTTTGGGTTATGTATTTTGGAGGTGGGAAGTTTACAGAAGTGACACTGTTCTCATTGCATCCTGTTGAGTGGCACACGATTCTGATTTGTCTCGTGTTGGGGTTCCCCTGTAACACTCCTGGATTTGGTAGTCACTAGAAGGACTCAAAGGACTCAGCCTATGCAGTCATGTTCACTGCTAAAATTTAATACAGGGAGAGGTGACAAAGCACAGTCAGCCAGGAAAACCAGGCAGGCTCCCGAGAGTTTTGTCCCAGTGGAGTAACGCAAGACGCATTTAACTCCTCCGGTATTCTGCATGAAGCATGTTCTTTGTCTGAGCAGTTTTGGCACATTGAGTCCCACCCTGGAGGGACTACTCTCTAAACCCAAGTTCCTGGTAGTTAACGGTGAACCATCCTTGCAAGCAGGCCTGTCTATCCAAGGACTGTGTGAGGACTGCTCTGTTCACTGTTTTCTTAACACTGCATTACTGATGCTGTTGTCTTTGAACACTTTGGTGATGTCTCCCAGAATTCTCCACTGTAACCTATGCTTCAAACTTTTAATTTTTTTCATTTTTTGAAACCTTGATGTGGACTCAAAAATTCCTCTTTTTATTCAGTGGGTTATGGTCCATTACCATTTTTATTTATTTTCATGCTCAAATTATCCTTGATTGGGCTAGTAGGAGCTCCTTCAAGTTGGCTCCTGTGTCTTTTTGACATGACCCGTCGTTCTTGAGCACTTCCTTCCTTTCCAGCACAAGATTTGCAGACACGTCTTATACTTTGCTTGCCCCCACCCTGGTACTCCCCATTCTCCAAGGAGCCCCGTTTCCTTTTATGGAGAGAATGATGTTTAGGAGTCAGGACTTTGGTACAGGTAGCTCATGGCCATTAGGATGGCCCAGCTCCTGTGCCCCTTAATGACCAGAGGTAGAGAACATGTGTGGATGTGTATGCACACATGTGCATATCTATTTGCACACATAAACACCTGTTCTTACTTATCTATTGATCTGTCTTTTTGAAAAACCATGATTCCACAGTGATTATTTCCAATTTTAGCCAATACCAGAGGGTTCATTCTAGTTTCTTCCTTTTTAATATTTATGATTCTTTTCTCTGACAGGAAAAATCAGCTCCCATTTCCTAATATACTTACTTACTTGCTATTTAGTTAGTGCCCCTGTAGATAACCAGTCTTACCCCCTCACGTACAGAGATGCACAGACCTCTCATATGCATATAGATTTGTTGCTTTTATTTGTTTTTAAAGAGAAGGGAAGGGAAGGAGAGAGGGAGAGAAATATCAATGTGTGGTTGCCTCTTGTGTGCCCCCTACTGGGGACCTGACGTGCAACCCAGGCATGTGCCCTGACTGGGAATTGAACTGGCTCACGGGCCTTTGGTTCACAGGCCACGCTCAATCTACTGAGCTATACCAGCCAGGGCAGAACTTAGATTTTTAAATGATTATATTTTTGTTTTTTGTTTGGGACACAGAATTTATTGGGAAGGGAAGTGTTTTGGTAATGGACATAGGTAATCAAAACAGATTACTCAGTGTTCCCTTCAGATATATTAGATTAATCCTGAAAATGCTGTAAAAGTGCCTAAGACTGTTGGTTAAGGAAGACAGAGTCAAGAACTAAAGGAATGTAGCTCAACCTTTGCTGGCTAGACGGAGAAAGGCCCATCTGCGAGCGTAAGCCGGCCTTCATACAGCACAAGTAACTGTGCATGAATAATTAAAAATTGTCTACAGAGCCAAGCTGTTTGTTTTGAAGATATACATGAGATTTTGTATGTTATTTATATTAATCTTTTATTAAATCACATGAGGAATATAGGTTCTTCGTGCAGGTATTAGAAAATAGCTAAGTATAAATTACTTAAGAGTTATTTGTGAAAACACTTAACATTTTTATATAAATCCTAGATATTTTAAGAGCATATGTATGTACTCATATAATTCTTGAAATGCTTTCAAACTTTATATATAGTTTTGTAACTTTTTTCAGTTACTAAATTACAACCATGTCAGTGAAAATAAATTTTACATCAGTCTTAAGAGGTGCCGCATATATTTTTTGTATGAACATAGCAGTCTAAATCTACCAATCCTCTAAATCTAGCCATTTAGATTGTTTCTGTTTTTTTTCACTGTTTTGGTGCTTTGATGCACCTATTTTTTTATGTATACATACACTTCAGCCCACATATTTCAGACAGACTTTAGCGCATTTCTATAGGACAAATTATGTGTAAGTCCATGGAAAGACACCAATACAGAAATTATGTATTTTCCCCCTAGGATGGAGTATCAACCCTTCTGATAACTTTCAGTGTGATATTGGACAAGTCTTTTTGGATCTCACTTGGATTAGTTGATTTCTAAGATCCCTATCATCTCTAAAAGTCTGTAGTTTCTAGTCTCAAAATAAGATTATGTTGAATGTACAGATCATAGTTCTTGTTAAAGAAACAAAAATCAATTTGACTTAAAAAGGTTTCAATCTGGATGAAGGACAAAAACCACATTATCGTTTTAGTGGATGCAGAAGAAGCCTTTGACAAACCCTGGCTGGTGTGGCTCAGTGGTTGAGTGCAGGCCTGCGAACCGAAAGGTCACTGTTCAATTCCCAGGTCAGGGCACGTGCCTGGGTTGCGGGCCAGATCCCCGGTTGGGGGCACATGAGACACAATCCATCCATGTATTTCTCGCACATTGATGTATCTATGTATCCCTCTCTTTCTCCCTCCCTTCCCAGAAAATGTGTATACAGTGGGATATTATTCATCCTTAGAAAAGAGGGCAGTTGTCTCACATGCTACACATGGATGAACCTTGAGTACATAAGTGAAATAAGCCAGTCACAAAAAGACAAATTCTGTATGATTCCAGTGTTATGGAGAATCCGAAAGAATCAGATTCTTAGAAAGTGAAATGGCGGGTGCCCGGGTCTGAGGAAGAGGAAGGGGGCTGTCCAGCGGGCACAGGCAGTTTGCAAGATGAAGAAGTTCTTGGTCTGTTGCACAGCGATGTCCATGCATCTAAAATCACTGTACTGAGCACTTAAAAAGGATTAAGATGGTAAAATTTGTTATGTGTTTTTGGCCACAATAAAAAACTGCACATTAAGTTTCATTCATGATATATGTTTGAATTAACATAAAGACATTGTCTTTATAATAACATTTCCCAGTAGTTATTTATGCTTCATATTGTAGACTCTGAGAAGACCCATAGAACAGAAGAAATGTACTCTGTTATCTAGCTTTTTACAGAATTTATTTGCATATAGACTCCTTCTATACAGCGTACTTACCGAACTGTGTATAGCACAGTCCAGGAAAAATATTAGCTTGGTAAGTGGGATGTAACGGTCATAGACTTATCCAGTGGGACGACAGAGCACATGGGGAAGTGGAAGGATGTCCCTGCGGACCTGGAATAAAAAAGGAGTTGATGGCTTTGTTTCAGGGGGTATTTCCCTCTCCTCTGGGCCTTGGGGAGAGAATGGTGCTGTGACTTTTAAAGAGCAGTATTTCTGTTGCTTCTCTCTCACTTTGATGATGCGTGGCCATAGACTGGGAACTGAGCCAGTCTGACTGGCTCCTGCCTGCACATGCTTCCTTTCTCTTTTATTTGCCCTGCTCTCCTTTATTCCCTGTTCGGCTTAGCCCACTTCTAGGACCAAACCTGTCGTTATGAGGCATCAAAGAAGACTCCTTCAGTGCCCAGGTGACTCAGCGTCAAGTTTTCATGTCCGCATGTCTGTCTCTATCTGCCCTAGATCTCAAAATTGAGATTCTTTCTATTCCTGTGATCAAGTCCTTCCCTTTTGCTCATTTTTCATGACTGGATCCATATCTTACTCCATGTGTCCAGGTCCTATACAGTAAGTGTCGCATCTGGATCTTTTCAGCAGTAGGAGTTTGCCTCCCTGGAGTCGACATCCCCAGTTACTCTTGCACATACCTCATCTTAATCCATTCAGAATGCTGTAAAAAAGTACCGTGGACTGGAGCCCTGGCTGGTGTAGCTCAGTGGATTGAGCACGGGCTGGGAACCAAGAGGTCCTGGTTCGATTCCCAGTCAGGGCACATGCCCGGTTGCAGGCCAGGTCCCCGTGAGGGCCATGTGAGAGGCAATCACACATTGATGTTTCTCTCCCTCTCTGTCTCCTTCCCTTCCCCTCTCTCTAAAAAATAAATAAAAATAAAAATCTTTAAAAAAAAAATACCGTGGACTGGGTGGATTATGAACAACAGAAATTTCTTTCTCAATTCTGGAGGCTGGCAAGTCCAAGGTCAAGGCACCAGCATGGTCATGTTCTGGTGAGGGCCCTCTTCCTGGTTCATAGGTAGTGTTTTGTCACTTTGTCCTCACATGGTGGGAGGGGCCAGCAAGCCCTCTGGTGCCTCACACACTATACACGGGTACCATTCGCAAGGGCTGCACCCTCGTGACTGAGCAGCTCCTAAAGTCCCCTTTACTAAACCATCACATTGGGCATTTGGATTTCAACAAAGGAAATTTTGAGGGGACACAAACATTCAGACCATACTCCCCCCACCCCTTTAAAAAACCTCCTGACCTGTGTTTCTGGTTTTCTGGGTCCTTCCATCTTTTAAAAGGTTGATGCTGCATTCCTGGCAGCATCTACAAATAGTGCTCAGTACTCTGTTGCACTGTGGTTGGGGCACGTCATGGCCGTCATCCGTCCACTGACCTGTCCTTCGTTTGTCGCACAGGTTCTGTCGTTTGGAGGTCAGGCTCTGTCCTGTCTGCCTCCCCGCAGTGCTCGCGGCTCAGTCTCCGAGTGTCGTCCTCACATCCAGTCCCAGCGTCATACTTCCTTTTCATTCCTTTGCCTGATTGGCCCTAGTTAGTCCTTTGTGGTGCTACGGTTTACAAGAGTGTGGGACTTTATGTCTGTACAATTACTAAGCTTTTCTGTGTGGTCAGGGCGTCTCTACTAACAGTATTGAGTGAATTTTTTTGCGCCTGTGCTGAGATGTTAAGTATCTCTGTCGGAGTTTGCAAACTAGTGCCCTTTGGGCCAGATTTTGTCTATAGATCTCTTTGCTTGGCTTACACAGTTTATACAAGTAGGATATTTTACTTAAAAAAAATGGTTGCTGACTATTCTTGGGAAAAAAAATCAAAACAGCAGACAGCATTGGGCCTGCATTCCATGGGGCCCTTGATCACCTGCCACTGAGTAGTTGGTGTTCTAGTTAGCACTGGGTGCAGAAGCTCTCAGGTCTCCACCCCATCCCCCTCCTGTGGGTTGCTTTCACTTCGGGCTCTTTGGAGGACTCCCCTTCCACTGCTGCAGAGGAGGTTTTGGTGAATTTTTCACCTTTGACTGACAGGAAAAGAGAAAATGAAAGCCCATTAATGCTTACTGTGGTTGAGAGAAATTCACAGTCCAGAATTTCCCTGTAAGACTTGGAGAGCTGTCCTCTGGGGGATTTTGCCTGCTATGGGTCCCTTCTCTGCTTCCCTCAGTCTGCCCTGGAGCACGACCTGCACAAATCTCCCAATAGGACCCAGAATAGGAAGGTGCTGCTCCTCCTTACCATAGTCTCAGCACCTTCTATGATAGGGGCTGCGGTCATTTGAGTGTGTAACCTCGTTATAGTGTATAATGTGGGCAGTAAATTCTTACAAAGTAAGACCTGTGGTCTACTTATTCCCACTCTCATGGGAAAGCACTTTGATTGGGTTAGAAGATGACATGCTTGTTTTGAAAATTCACATTATCGATCAGCATTAAATTTCTGGAAAATTTAAGGTGGGGTGAGGGTGTTTCCCTTTATTTTTTATTTATTTATTTTTTAAGATTTTATTTATTTATTTTTAGAGAGGGGAAGGGAGGGAGAAAAGGAGAGAAACATCAATGTGTGGTTGCCTTTCATGGGGACCTGGCCTGCAACCCAGGCATGTGCCCTGACTGGGAATCGAACCAGCGACTGTTTGGTTCGCAGCCCGCGCTCAATCCACTGAGCTACACCAGCAAGGGCAGATGTTTCTCTTTAGAAGAAGAAATATGCTGTATGGATTTTTAAATGTCCTTTCCATATTTGATATTACTTTGTTAATTTAGGAACATAAAGGAGTCTTTCCATTTTATTTTTATAGTTACTGATTTTTAGAGCCTGAGGCACAAATCATCCCTTCATTTAGTGTAACTGTTACATCATCACCAACTGGGGTTTATAGGTTGCTGGATCCAATTTGCTAATGTTTTGTTAATGATTTTCGCGTTATGAAGTCTCATGGGAGATACTGGTCTGTAATTTTATTTGCTTGTAATACCTTTGTTAGGTTTTGGTATTGGGTTTGTGCTGGCCGCAAAAACGAGTTGGGGATTATTCCCTTCTCCTCTTTTATTGAATAGTTTATGTAAGATGGGTTTTGTTTCTTTCTTAAATGTTCGATAGAATTCCCCTGTGGTGCTATTTGGTCCTGTTGTTTCTATTGAGAAGGGGGAAGGTTTTGATTACAAGCAGATACTGGAATATTTAGATTTCCTATTGTTTCGTGTTTTCAGTTTTGGTAAATTGTGTGTCTGTGTTTTTTAAGGTGTTTGTCCATTTCATCTAAGTTGTTCATTTCATGCTGAGAAAATCCTGGATCTACACTCTACTGGAAATTTTTAAAGGATACTCTTTTTTTGTTGTTGTATCTTGATTGTTTTTTACTTTCTATAAATATTTTCCCATGCCATTTAGAAAGTTTCACCACCACTTTTGTTTGAAGTTGTATAATATTCTGTTACATTTATATTGTAATATATTTCAGCATTTCCTATTGTTGAGTAGTGAAGATCTTCCCAATTTTCTGTGACACTAAAATAACTCTAGGAGAGAGTTTTTCTCAGAAGTCTTCTATTTGAGATATATTTCATTTAATTTCTAGAAAGGGGCTTACTGAGATTAAGACCATAAAAAGCTCTTAATTCATATTGTTAGAATGCTTTCCGGGAATGATTAAGAATTTACAGTTTTTGCTAATGTTTTTTTTCAAAGGCCATGTTAGAAGAATAGTAAATATTTCTGGAATAATAAGCTACCCACCACATTTAAGATCTGTAGAATGCAGATTTAGTAAATGCTATGAAATGATTATTTTTAGTTCCTTAGAGACAATGGCTTAGTAAATTTCCTTTTTTAATTATGAGAAGTGTTCTGCATCACTGCACACACACAGAATTTGGCTCTGCAGCATTTGTCACGTCTCTGTCCTATGCCAGGCACGTCGCTAGATAGAGAAGAAATAAAGTGAAAGGAATGGTTTCAGCCTGCCAACAGTTCAGACCTAGAAGAAGAGAAAGGCTCATAATCATATAAATACTTAGAGTGATAAACTGTACTTATATGAAGTGACTCTGGAAAGCGCTGAGGGAAGATTGAAGAGAGCAGTTATTTTCGCCAGAGGGTGTAACATTTGGGCTGAGCCTTTGAAAGAGTGGACTGTTGCTAGGTGAAGTGGGAGCTCAGAGGTAACCCAAGGCATTTTAAAGATTATTTAGAATGTGAAGGGTAACCTATGTTTCACAATTAGAAACTTAACTCCTAAAATTTCCTGATTATTTTACTCTCTTTCTAGGATACATGCGGTCGTATTCTTAATATGCAGTGATTTCTTCCTGGCAAACACCTTTAGTAGAATGGTCTTTACTCCTTCTCTCATTGTCTTCTCACTGTTACCATTTTTTAAAATCATTTTTTATTTTTTAATTACAGTTGACATACAATATTATTTTAGTTTTAGATGTACAACCCAGTGATTACACATTACATAACTTACTAAGTGACCATCCCGATAAATCTCTTACCCAGCTGGTACCATACATAGTTAATTAGAATATTATTGTCTGTATTCCCTGTGCTGTACTTTCCATCCCCATGACTGTACTGCCACTACCAATGTTTACTTCTTAATCCCTTCACCTTTTCACCCAGCCTCCCATCCCCCGCCACTGTCTGGCAGCTGTCAAAATGTTCTGTCTATGAGTCTGTTTCTGTTTGTTCATTTGTTTTTAGATTCAGTTGTTGATAGATCTGTACTTATTGCCATTTTATTGTTCATCATTTTTTAATCTTTTTTTTTTTCCCTTAAAGAGACCCTTTAGCTATAATTCTGGTTTGGTGGTGATGAACTCCTTTAGCTTTTTCATGTCTGGGAAGCTCCTTATATGTTCTTCCATTCTAAATGATAGCTTTGCTGGGTAGAAAAATCATGATTGTAGGTCCTGGCTTCTCATCACTTTGAGTATTTCTTGCCAACCCTTTCTGGCCTGCAAAGTTTCTGTTGAGAAATTAGCTGACAGTCTTGTGGCAGCTCCCTTGTAGGTAAGTAACTGTTTTTCTCTTGCTGCTTTTAAGATTCTCTCTTTGTCATTAACTTTTTGCACTTTAATTATGTTGTGTCTTGGTGTGGGCCTCTTTGGATTCATCTTGGACTCTGCATTTCCTGGTATGTTGTCTGTTTCCTTCATGGAGTTAGGGAAGTTTTCTGTCATTATTTGTCAAATAGGTTTTCAATTTCTTGCTCTTTCTTCTTCAGGCAACCCCATAATGAGAATGTTGGTGCACTTGAAGTTGTCTTGACTCCTTAAGTTATCCTCATTTTCTGGATTCTTTTTTCTTTTTGCTGCTCTGGTTGGGTGTTTTTTGCCTCATATTTCAAATTGTTGATTTGATTCTCAGTTTCATCTATTATAGTGTTGATTCCCTATAAAGTATTATTCACTTTAGTTACTGTTTTCTTCATTTCTGACTGATTCTTTTTTTTATGGTTTTCATGTCCTTTTTTATGCTATTGACTTCATCTACTCTTCCCCCAAGTTCATTGAACATCCTTATAACCAATATTTTCAACTCTGCATCTAGTAGATTGCTTATCTCCATTTTGTTTAGTTCTTTTTCTGGAGTTTTGTTCTGTTCTTTCATTTAGGCCATGTTTGTTCGTCTCCTCATTTTGACAGCTTCCCTGTGTTTGTTTCTACGTGTTAGGTAGACCTGCTATGTCTCCCAGGCTTGGTAGAGTGCCCAGTGTAGTGGTAGGTGTCTTGTAGGGTCCAGTGGCATAGCCTCCCCATTCACCAGAGCTGGTCACTCAAGGTACAGTGCCCAGCTCTGGTGAGTGCTCACTTTACATGATTTGATGATAATGGGTGAGATGGGGTGCGGTGGGATTGTATTAAGATGTTCAAAATATTGCCTTCTTAATATAAAAATAATTCATAGTAATATGCAAAGTGGGCAATGCTGGGCTATTAAGACCGACCATTAACCATGTGTTAATTAAATCATAAAATTTGATAATTCTTTGAAGGATACAGCATCTTTTATGAAATTTTATTTTGTTTATTTTAATAGGATGAAAGTTAAAAAACTGCCCATGATTCTAGCTCTACACCTGAAGAGATTTAAATATATGGATCAACTTCATCGATATACAAAACTTTCTTACCGGGTAGTTTTTCCTTTAGAACTTCGTCTCTTTAACACTTCAGGCGATGCAACCAATCCTGACAGAATGTACGACCTTGTTGCTGTAGTGGTTCACTGTGGAAGGTAACTGCAGCTTTGGGGCCGGGCAGCCAGAGTGTGGCTTGGGGAACAGTGCGTGTTCAGCGTGTTCCGGGGGTTCCCGGGTAGACCTTTCAGAGGTTCTCATCCAGACCCATTTTATCGTTTCCTCCTTAACTTACATATCTGTTAAAATATATTATTGTCTGGACTTGATTTTTAATTAAGTTTATTGGGGAGACACATTGATTAGTAACATACAAGTTTCAAGTGTACAATTCTATAGTATGTTATCTATATGCTCCATTGTGTGCTCACCACCCAAAGTCTTGTCTCCCTCTGTCTCCATAAATTTGACCCCCTTTGCCCTCTTTATGCTCCCCCGTCCCCTTCACCTCTGATTTACATTTTGTTCTTACTGTTTAAATATTATTCTTAAGAACTTTTAGGCCTATTTTCTTTTTCTGTTTCTTTAAGTATTTTTATTTTTTTGTTTTTGGTAACAATGGTGCCTAAATAGCTTTGCAAAATAAATTTATTTCTGAAATTCGTTGGATATGTTCTTGTGTTAATGGTTGTGAAACCATTTTAAATGGCTGTGGAAATAATCTGCAAAGATAAGTATTTTTTTTTCCTTAGTGTGTTTATTTCCTGTTAGCCAATTTAGTGTGATGTTCTACTCTTTGTATCTCAATTTATAAAATACCTCAAAAATTCTTAAACTGCAAAACCATCACATAATCAGAATTATATTTGAAACATAAGTCTTTGTTGACTGTTGAGGATTTCCTGTAATAATAGGCTCTCATCCCTTTCCCCGAGGTCTGGGGAAACATACTAACGGTGTGTTTTATTCGCCTTAGAGAGTCCTGGCCTCCCCAGCGTTAGCTGTCCCTCCCCGCTCTCTGCTCATAATATGACAACTGGAAGTCAGCTTTCTGCCATAACAGTTTTGACCTTCATGGCCTGCATTAGCCTGTCTGCGTGTGTCTTACACTTCGCTGTCATCTTTCTTTTCCGTTTTTGAAGCATTCGATTTTTAAAGTAAGAGTGATGACATCTGAATACAGGAAAACAATAAGAGAGAACTCGAAGAACCTGTAGTTATTCCGACCAGGCCATATATAGAGGCAGAGAAATCTGGGGTTCAGTTCTCGTTTTGTCATTTCTGGTCAGTGTGACCTCATACAGAGCTCCCTGGATGTCAGTTTTCTCTGCTCTAAAAGGTAAAAATAATAGTACCTTACTTCACTGTTACTACTACTTCATTACCTTTACTACTACTGCTACTGTTTTAATAAAAATATAATCATAACGTCAGCTTTTCACACCCTAACTTTACCATTTTGTAGCCCTCTCATATTCAGTGACAGTTTTACCCAATTTAACTTCTGCTCTGTCTTTGGAATTGCTCTGCTCACAAGGTCTTGAACTCTGAGATTCCTGATCATGACCCTGGGCCCCCTCCTCTCTCGTCTTCTTTTAAAATTTAATCTGCTCTTTTTCCCTTACAGCTTCTTAACTCTTGCCCTTTCTTTTTAACCCTTTTCTTGGTCTCATGTGCTTCTCCTCCCAGCCTTGCCACCAGTCAGCTGTCACAAGCACCGTGGTCTCTTGCGGCCTGTCCGCGTCTCCAGCCTTAGCTGCTGCAGAAAGTTGTGGGGCTGGTGCTCACCGACTCCTCACAGGCTCACACTGCTGCCTCACACTCCTCACACTCCTGCCTCAGTTCCTGTCACCCCCCTACCCCAGTCTCTACTCCTTTTCTCTCGCTCTGGACCCCTCGTGCCTTCTTCCCGACCCCCTGCTCCGCCTGTCAAACTGCTGTGTGTCTTCCTTGGTGCCCTTCTCCACAGCCTCATTTCCCTTGGGCGCTGCTTTGCAGTGTGTTCTGTTTATCCGTTTGTGTGTCTCTTTTCCTTAGGAGAAGGAGCACTTTTTAAAACAGGAAATGATTTGTCCATTAAGCAAAACACTAATAATATTTTAATTTTTTAATTTTTATTTTATTTATGAGATATAGCTGTAGACACATTTCATATCAGTATCCAGGGCTTGCCTTGTCTGCGCCCTTCGGCTGTTGGGAGATCTCATTTCCAGCGTGTTTCTGCTGGTCCAGTTTGCTTGCCGTCTACTCCCAGTGCCTGTCCTGTAGCAGGTTTCTAACATGTTTGCTGAGTTATTAAATAGTATGCTTTCAGTCCATCTCAAACCCAGCTCCTTTCTGTAGCTAACCTTTCTCGATTCCTCAGCCCTGTTCCCTCCGCTCTCACTGGGTGAGGTCTTGTTTCACAGTCCCTGTGGCTCTGCTTTTATCTCCTGTTCTGTACATGCTCTTGGAGAAGCTTACCCACTGCCCTGGCAGTGTCTTCGGGCCGGGCACCGTCAGTGCCTCTGTAACCCACAGCAAGGGCACAGTCATTTGTCCACGTCAGGCATCCATGCATGTCGAACTGAGCATGTTTTATGTTCAGAATGCAAATCCTTAACAAACAACTTCCTTGGGTATACATTTATTACCCTCAGTCCTTCATTTTATTATTAGTTTCTGTAATTAACTTTTTCTGCTTTTCCTCAGACTAACTCTTAGCCAAAGGGAAAACCTGCCTAACACTAAAGTCTGACACCTACTTGTTCCTCCTTCCCTCTCAGGCTGTCGTCCACCCTTTCTCTGATTTCTCTTCCTTTCCAGCCCCATTAAAGCTTCTTTTTTTCATCTCTCACCTCTCACTATAAAATACATGATTTTACGGATGAATCCTACAGAAATGGACAAATTAGACTATTGTAGCATTAAAATCTTTTTTTAAAAAGAATGTTTTGAGATGTTTTCCTCTGTAGTGAAAAGTCCTCTTGTTTTGTGCCATTTTGTCAGCTAAAATCCCAGGTGACTGCAGGACCGAGGGGTCTGACCCGTGGGAACGTAGTGGTCGCTTATTCTAATATTTGAGGTTGCTTCTTTTAAAACAGTGTTCACCGCCCGGCTGGTGTAGCTCAGTGGATTGAGCGCGGGCTGGGAACTAGAGGGTCCCGGTTCGATTCCCAGTCGGGGCACATGCCTGGGTTGCGGGCCAGGTCCCCAGTGAGGGCCACGTGAGAGGCAACCGTACATTGCTCTTTCTCCCTCCCTTCTCCTCTCTCTGAAAATAAATAAATAAAAATCTTTAAAACAGTGTTCACCATAAAGAATAATTTGTCTTGAAAATTCCTTCAAATTTTGTAATATCAATTATAGAATCACAATTTAATAAAAAATTATACATACATTTTTTATCATGAAAAAAGATTATATTATAAAGATGTTCACATAAGTGTACATACACATGTGTGTATATTTAAATATGTATACAATCTTAGGTTCCCCCCTAAGAAATCTCTGTTAATTCATATGTTACTCAAGGAGATGCAATTTTGCCCCCTATGGCACAATTGATAATATTTGGTCATATTTTTTTTTTACATTTGAGCTTTCTTTTATTTATTTTTTAATTATTTTATTGTTGTTCAATTACAATTGTCTGCATTTTCCCCCACCCCCCCCACCCCAGCCAAACCCACCTCCCTCCCTTGCATACATACATTTTTTATAATGAATCATACTTACACTGTGAGAGGTTAAAATCTTTAACATGGCCTTGTATAAAGCAAAGAAATTTGTTTTAAAAGAAATAATCTTTATTTTTATGTATATCTAGATTTCTATATTCCAGATTTATTTAAAATGAGCTACCAAGACAATTATAATAATTACAACTTAAAGATAGCACTAATAATACTAGTCATTGGTCAAAAGTCATTTGTTTTTAAAGAAGTTCATGAAGTTTGAGCTTGAGTTTAGAACCATGAATTTGATATCTTTTATCCTGCCTTTTCAAGCATCATGTAGGATCTTTCCATGAGAAAAACTACTGGCCCAGGAGTAAGACTTAGAGATGATTCTGCAGCATTGTTTCGTGGCTTACCTCAGCATGCACTGGCCATGACCCCTTCTCTCCCACCAAAAATGCTGAAAATTTTATTTAAATATTTCATAAAATCAAATGTGAACATTATTTCAGAGACAATAAAGAATTTTAATAGCATAGTTTTATAGTAATAGGATACTTGTTATATCTCTCAAAGTAGAGTACTAATTATTTGATTTTAAAGTTGAATGCTAGTTCAAATCAATGTAGCTTGATTTGGGGGGGAATGAATAAGTAAGGAGTATTTTATCCCTTTTGGTTTTTCTCTTTTATAGGACATGAAATTTAGGCATAGACAAGTAATACTAATAAATATTTTATTAACTTTTTTCTTTTTGTTTCAGTGGTCCCAATCGAGGCCATTACATTGCAATAGTTAAAAGTCATGACTTTTGGTTGTTGTTTGATGACGATATTGTAGAAGTAAGTATTTTCTTCATTTATTTTTCTTCAAAGTTGTATGTGTGTTTTACTCTTCACATTTTTCTCCCAGCTTCTCATTCATACATGACAGGTGATGAGTATTAGACAGATATCTGGGTCTTCAGATTATAATCTCATTTCTGCTTTGTACGCCTCCACATCCAGTCCCGGTGCTTGAATTGTCAACCAACCTTTACAGTGTTTAGACTAAAACAAGGGATCGCTCCTAATGACAGGGTTAGTCTTTGGAGTATGTTCGTTATTAAGGAAGAAATGCATTGAGCTGTAACATACCTGTGGGAAAGTACACGAATCTTAAGCAGCAGCTTCATGGATTTTGCATGGGCATGTGCACACATGTGGGCATGTGCACACGCGCACCTGGGCACGCACACACGGTGTCCGCACATATATCTGGATCAAAGTATGATATATTTTCAATACCCCACCAAGCTTTCTTTTTCCTTTTCTTGGTTAGCACCCACAGTTCTCTTTCCCTCTACACACCTTCCTTGAAACCCACTATTTTTACTTTTATCATTATGATTAATATTACCTACCTTTGACTGTAAATGTACTCGTCAAATGTGACTCCTTTTGTGTTTGATTTTCTTCACTCATCATTATACACATGAGATTTCTTCTTGTGGCCTGTAATAGGAGGTCTTTATTGCTGTGTAATTTTCTATTGTATGAACATATCAAGTTAGAAACTTGGCTTTTGTCCTTTATTGACTATTATGAATAAAACTACCTTGATTATTCTTGTACAGGCCATTTCCTGAACATACGCACTTATTTTCTTAGGTATATATACTAGGTGTGACTACATGTGCCATGTCACAGGTCCCACATGGTTGGCTATTAGTGGTTTCATGGATTTCGGCTGGTACCTAGGAATAGAATTGCTAGATCAAAGGTCATTGTGGACAGCTTTAGAAGAGAATGCTAAACATTTTCCCAATGTATCTGTACAATTTTACATTCCCCCCAGCTATGGATGAGAGTTAAAGTTGCTGCGTATTCTCACCAACACTGGTGTTACCAGTTTTACTAATTTAAGCCATTCTGCTTGTGCAGTTTCTTATAAATGAGAAAACAAAAGGCATTTTTTCTAAGAAATGTTGAAGGTTTTACTGGATTTAAGCAGTTCAAGGAGCTTGTTTATGTACTAATGTTTACATTTTGCCTCACAGAAAATAGATGCACAAGCTATTGAAGAATTCTACGGGTTGACATCAGACATCTCAAAGAACTCTGAGTCTGGTTACATCCTTTTCTATCAGTCTCGGGACTGAGTGGGAACCGTGATGAAGAGATTTCTGCCTCATTTCTTCTCTGGTTATTGCGGAAAGGATCAAGCACTGATTTTTCAAGAAAAGAGAAATGCAGGAAGCTCAGGGGGCAGTAGCACACTTTGCACACAATAAAGCAAAGACTGTGGATTAACAAGCTCTTCCTATCATGGTAGTTGATTTATTTGCTCAGGTATCATGCTATCTGTGCAGTTCCATTCAATGAGGAAGTGACGTCAGAGATAGCAGCTCCTCCTGTAAAACAGCCTTCCGGTAATTGACACGCATGTTCTCTTCATTAATTGTACCAGTAATGATTTGAACTCCTTGGGGTGCAGTAGAAGGAATAGGAATCTGAGCTAGGTTGTGTTGATAATTTAAGGAGATGATCGAGAGAGCACTGCATAAGTGTCCCTGTGTTGAGTATGTGTAGAAAGAATACTCGGTGGTCTTTTCAAGCGTAAACCAGAAAAACTTTTGGGCCCAACACTTGCAGTTGCCTTCCTGATGTAAAAAAAACTAACAGATATTAGAATCCAGTGTCAGGAAGACAAATATGTTTTGCTTCTCTGAAGAAGCTTTTAATAATATACAGTATATGTATATGTAGGGAACAATTGGTCAAAAGTGGCTCTTTGTTTCCCCAAGGGGAAAGACTGGCTTTGTAATTATAATTTTTTCCTTATTTATTTTACTTAAAAACTGGTAGAGTCTTAAGTATTGTATGAAGTGCCCATGATTCTGTCAGTAAATTTTAGCATATTTTTACTAGCTTTTGTCAGTTTAACTAGTCTTTTTGTTTGTTTCTATTTTAAGGTGAATTTTAAACTCTATTTTAATTAGAAAGATACCTTAAGAAAAATTGCAGTGAGAGGAGGTAAATACTCTTTTTTAGGAGGAACTGATATCTCTGGCTAAAAATATTTATCTTTTGTTATAGTTTATAAGTCAGTTATTTTATTCAGCTTTAATTTCAGTAAAATAAGAAACTATCAAAAATTCCCTATAGTTGTTGGAATGATAAAAGACATTCTGGTGCAGTGGTGGTGTACCAATCTTTAGAATTCTTAAATACTCTAATGTTTCAAGTTGAGGTCATGTCTGGAAGATTCGTGTCATAGCAGTTAGGCTATTTTCAAGTGTCATTCTTAACTTGGAAAGAAGGGATCATTCATCATAACCCCAGCAGCCTGGGCAGTTCACTAACAAACCCTTTGAAAATTAATCTTTAATGAAGTAGACCAGGAATACACGAACAAACCCTTTTTCCTCTCTACCTTTACAAATCTTCCTGGAAGAGTGTTTGGAAATTAACTTTGTTAAGACTTCCTTCTTTTGGGAGTTTTAAAAAGTAATGTATGTAATTAAAATGTGTGTAAATTATTGCAGTTGACATTTTTCCTTGCAACAGTGAGCTCTCTGACAGTGGCCGAATGTCACTTGCAGAAAATAATTGAATTATATATTCAAAATAATAGCAATCAGGCCTTGGATAGTCTTTATTCAAGTCTTTTCAGGCAGTAATTTTTTTAAATTGCTGTAATTTTCTAAACTTACTTTACTAATACTGTTGAATACAAAAAAAAAACAACAAAAAAATCTTTTTGTCTGCTGCTATTATTAACATTTATTATCTGTATCTTTTAGCTCAGGAAATGACTTCACCTATTCGTACCATGAACATATCTCTAACAGGGTCACTTAGCTAATTGGGCTGTTTAACAGATGTGTTAGAAGAAAATTATGATGTATTTTGAGGAACTGCTTTTTAAGGTACAGTTTCTGAAGCCTTATCCTGGCTGGAATTTTTTGTACAAACCACATAGCCTGGCTGATTTACCAACATTGCGCAGAGAATCACAACCAAGAATGTGGGGAAGGTCACAGTGGTAGAGCTGGATACATTTCTTATTTTGAGGGCTTAACCAAACTGTCTTGGAATTTAAAGCTCTGTTTCTGTGGCTTTCAGCACAGAAAAGGAGAGTAAAGTGAAGCTGAGTCAGTTTTTACAGGAGCCAGGCCACAGCGTGTGTAAGAAAGATAGATGAAGTCATTGGCATAAAGGTACAGCGTTGGAATACTCTGTTTTGTTTGTCACAGTGTACATGTAAAAACACAGTAAAGGCCAAGGTTAAATCTCATATTAAAGCAAGTGATAGCATCCTTACTGCGTTCCACGGTAGTCACGCACTGTTCACGTCCACACCGTATCTGATAGTATGATTTGTCGGGGAGGGCTGTGGGGTGATGGTTCTCAATTTACTTTTTATTCTTAGTGCAGCTGCATCTAAGTAAAATGTTTGGAAGCTTATCAGAAACTCAATATACTTTAAAAACATACACGGTTAGGATTGGGGGGGAAATGCAGATAGAGTAAGAACGATGACCCATGTAGGCGACGGCATCGCGAGGTTGTCTCTCGGTTGCTGTGACTGAAATGAGGAGCGGGCTTCAGCTGCGAAGGACGGCTGATTGCTGTGTACATGATTGTTGGGGTGCCCGTCCCATATTTTGTATATTGGAATAAAAATTTCTATAAATTATCGTAACTAAAAGTAAATACTCTAAATTAAGTCTCACTTCGAAGTCATATGGCTTCTATCTTGGCAACTTCACCTTTAGAAGATTACTTAAGACAGGAGCCCTGTGACTTCGGGAAGGAAAAAAGGAAAGTGTCACATAGGGTCTTGTTGCCTCTAACCATCAGTATAGGGTTTTTTCTTTCCTTGATGGCAGTAGAAAGACCTCATTTTCATAACATACTATTCCTGATACTTCTTTAAAGATACTTTTTGTTAAAGATTCTCTCATGAGGTATTTAACTGGGAGCTGGGAGGCTAAGGCGCTCAGGTCCTGGCTCTTCAGTGAATTTAACTGTGTGACCTTCGTCAAGTCACTTAACCTCTCTCTGCTTCAGTCTCCCTATCTTGTAAAGTGGGAGTAACACCTACCTCACAGGGTTGTTGTGGGGATTAATTAGATATAATGTCTGTAAAGCATCTAAGGTTCTTGAAGAAGGCGCTATATAAATATAAAATAATATCTATTAAAGTTGGTTTATTTGTGCTTGTGGGTTTTAAGTGTGGTTTTTCCTTTTTGCCTGAAGTGCATTTACAGATCAAACGTACATATTTGGGAAATTATCTTACTGCTTCTGCTCAAAAGTTACTACTGTTGTTATCGAAAGAGATTTTCCCTGAACAACATTCCATATTGTATTTTTCTTTTTGGAAAAGCATTGTATTTCCAAAAAAGCCCAAGTTTAAACATTTAAATCTAGAATCATAGAATCTTAGAGGGGAAAAGACCTTCGAAGTCACCGTTCCTCGCCCTCCTCTTCCCTTCCAGTGCAGCTGTTGCTGCTGTGAGACTGCGCTTCAGCACTCGGCCTGCGCCTTTGTTGAGACACTTGGTGGTTATGTCGCCATTACATGTAGTCCTTCCTTTGCCATCCTTGGGAATCCTGTTCTGGAAGCACTCTTGTTTATCTGTGTGTCAGAAAAAGTGTCCTTGGAATAAACACAGTAGTGGGTGAGCTAGAGACTGCTGTTGGAGACCTCAGATTGCATTTTCTGTTCTAGGCATCTGTGTCACACACTTCATACTGAACTTTGAGTAAACGAAATTATCTGTATTCAAGAGAGTTTTCACGAACTGTTGAAAAGCCAAGAATACCCCTCCCTTTTCACAGATCCCCTTGTTGCCCATGCCTGTGCATGTGTTTTAAAACTTTTCCACTTTTTATGTTTTTTTATGATAGCCTACTACCTTATTTTTACTTATTTTTTTAAACTTCATTTATTTTTAGAGACATGGGGAGGGAGGGAGAAAGAGAGAGAAGCATCCATGTGTGAGAGAAACATCTTGCACACCCCTAGCTGGGAGACCAGGGGGAGACCTGATGGGGAATCAAACCAGCAACCTTTTGGTCTGCAGGCCAGCACCCAATCACTGAGCCACGCCAGCCAGAGCCTACTACATTTTTTTTTTTTTTTTAAGAGAGGAGGGAAGGGAGGGAGAGAAACATCCAAGTGTGGTTGCCTCTCATGTGCTCTCTGCCAGGGCCCCGGGCCCACAGCGCAGCCACGTGCCCTGACTGGGCATCGTACTGGCGACCCTGTGGTTTGCAGGCGGGCACTCAGTCCAGAGCCACACCAGCCAGGGCTACTACCTTATTTTTAATCTCGAGCTGCTGAAGTAACAGCCCATCACTGTTGAGTTGATTGATAGGCCCCGTACATGGCATTTTACTCTTTTTTAATGTTAATCTTGACAACAATCTCTATGAGGTAGTGATGTCCTTGTTTTACAAAAGGGGAAAGTAAAGCTCTTCAGAGGTTAAGTAATTTTTCCAAAGTCACTCAGCTGGAAAGTAGCAGATCAGGTTTCAGATAGGTGTGACCTCATTGCCAAGTTCTTAACCACAGCTGTCATTATCGAAAGGTTTTCATTGAGGAAAAAACACAGCACAAAGTTTACCATTCTAACCATTTTACGTGTATAATTGACACTAAGTACATTCACAATGTCCAAATATCACCACTATCTCCAGAATTTTCGTCTTCCCAAACAGAAATTGTGTACCCATTAAATAGTAACTCCCCACAGCGCCTCCCCAATTTCCACCTCTTTCCTACTTTCTATCTTTATGAACTTGACTGCTCTGGGTACTGCATGTAAATGGATTCATACAATATGTGTCCTTCTGTGTCTGGCTCATTTCACTGAGCATGTTTTCAAGCTGCATTCGTGTCATAGCAAGTGTCAGAATTTCCTTTTTAAGACAATAATATTCCATTGTATGTATGGACCACATTTTGTTTATCTATCTTTTAATGGACATTTGGGTTGTAGCCATCGTTTGGCTATTGTTAATGCTGTTATGCACATAACTGTACAAGTATCTGAGTCCCTATTTCAGTTTTTTAGGTATAGGAGGTCTGTCCAGAAAAAGTCCAGCCATTGTTAATATAACGAGAATGGTTTGCACCTGGCAGCCAAGGAGAGTGGACCGGAATGTGCATGCGTGAGCAATGTGCTGTTGAGTGAGCATGGGTACTTTGTGGCCGTCGCATTCAAAATGAACAAGTAGAGCAACAAATCCACATCAAATTTTGCATTAAGCTTGAACATTCCTCTGCAGAAACCATTCAGTGGATTCAGAAGGCCGCAGCTATGGGCAGCTGGTGATTGGCAGCTTCATCACAACCATGCACCTCATATATCATGTCTCGAGTGTTTTGGCAAAACATCAATCACCTAGGTGACGCAGTTCCAGTACCGCCCACATTTGGTACCCTGCAACCTCTAGCTTTTCCCAAAACTAAAAGCACCTTTGAAAGGGACGAGATTCCAGACCATCAGTGAGATTCAGGAAACTATGCCAGGGCCCCTGATGGGAACTCGGAGAACTGTGTGAGGTCCTGAGGTGCCTGCTTCGAAGGGACTGAGGTGGCGTTGTCATGTGCAGTGTCGCTTGTATCTTGTATCTTCTTCAATAAATGTCTCTGTTTTCCATAGTACTTGGCTAGATACCTTCTGGACAGACCTCGAATACTAGGAATTGCTGGATTCCATGGTAATTCTGTTTAACTTTTTCAGTAACTGCATACTGTTTTCTACAAAACCTGCACCAGTTTACATTCCTACCAGCAGTGCACCAGGGTTCCGGTTCCTGCATGTCCTTCCCAACACTTACACTATTTTCTCTTTTTTTGCTGCTGCTGTTCAGGGGGAGGAGGGTTTGTAGTGGCCATCCCAAAGGCGGGAGGTGATTTCTCATCGTGGTTTTGATTTGCATTTTACTGGTGATTAGTATGTTGAACATCTTTCCATGTGCTTATTGGCCATTTGTATATCTTTTTTGGAGAATTGTCTATGTTCTTTATTCATTTTTGAAAATTGGGTTGTTTTGTTGTTGAGTGATAGGTATTCTTTATACATCCTGGATATTAATCCTGTTTCAGACACATGATTTGCAAATATTTTCTCCCATTCTGGGAATTATCTTTTTACTCTTATGGATAGTAACCTTTGATGCACAATTTTTTTTAATTTTGATAGAGTCCAGTCTCCCTATTTTTTCTCTTATTGCCTGTACCTTTTGTGTTATATCCAAGAAGTCATCACCAAATCTAGTATTATGAAGCTGCTACTCTATGTTCTTCTAAAAGTTTTACATTTCAGTAGTTGTAGCTCTTACATGTAGGTCTGTGGTCCATTTTGAGTTAATTTTTGTATGTGGTATAGGTAAAAGTCCAACTTCATTCATTTGTATGTGGGTGTCCAGTTTTCCCAGCATGACTTGTAAGACTGTTTTATCCCCACTGAGTATTCTTGGTGCACTTGTCAAGTCAGTTGACCGTATTTGCAAGGGTTTATTCTGGGGCTCTAGTCTGTTATTCCCTTGGTAATACATCTGTCCTTATGCTAGTACCACACTGTTTTTATTCCTGTTTCTTTGTAGTAAGTTTTGAAATCAGGAAATTTGAGGCCTCTAGCTCTGCTGTTCTGTTTCAAGATTATTTTGGCTATTCACAGTCTCTTTGAGATTTCATATAAATTTTATGATGGGTTTTTAGTTTATGCAAAAATTTCTGTTGGAATTTTGATAGGGAGTACCTTGACTCTGTAGATCACTTTGGGTGGTATTGTTATCTTAACAATGTTCAGTTTTCCAGTCCATAAGCACAGGATGTCTTTCAATTTATTTGTGCCATCTTTAATTTTTTTTCAGCAGTGTTTTATAGTTTTTAGTATGCAAGTCTTTCACCACCTTGGTTAAATTTTTGCAAAGTATTCTTTTTGATGCAGTAGGATTGTTTCTTAATTTTGGGGTGCTTGGGATTACTCATTGTTAGTGTATAGAAGTGCAACTGAATTTTGTGTATTGAGTTTATACCCTGCAACTTTGCTGAATTTTATTCTAACAGTTTTTGGTGGACTCTAGGGTATTCTACATATATAGGAGTATGTCATTTGCAAATAGATAGTTTTACTTCATCTTTTCCAAATTTTAATGACTGTTACTTATTTTCTTGCCTAATTGCTCTGGCTAGAACTTCTAATACTATTGAATAAAAGTGGTGAAATCAGACATCCTTGCTTTGTTTCCCATCTGAGAGGGAAGGCTTTCACACTTTCACCATTTATAAATGGCCTTTATTATGTTGAAGTTTTCTCTCTATTGTAATTTGAGTATTTTTATCAAGAAAGTGTATTGAATTTTATCAGATGCTTTTTCTGTGTCACTGAGATGATCATATGTAGGGGGGGCGGTTTGCTTCATTTTATTAGTGTGGTTTATCACAGTGATTGCTTTTCCTGTATTGAACCATCCTTGCATTCTGGGAGTAAATCCCATTTGGTTATGGTGTATAATCCTTTTAATATGCTGCTAAGTTTGGTTTGTAAGTGTTTCGTTGGTTTTTGCATGAATGTCAGGGATCCTGGGCTGTAATTTTCTTGTAGTGTCTCTGGCTTTGGTATCAGGGTTATGCTGGCCTCATAGAATGAGTAGGATGTGAGAATATCAAAATGTTTCTACAAATAAGCAAAACTTACATGCTCACTGTAGATCATTATTAAGAAAGCTGAAGGCATAATCTTTGCCCTGGCGGGATTTACCAACTGAGAGAGTCAAACAAAGGAAGTGGGTTGCTAGGGACGTCGGCTATATGCTTAAAACATACACGTAACTCTGAAGAACGGGTGGAGAAATGTGGGTTGGAGAGGTGTCACTGACATCCACGGACACGCAATCAGATTCCTAGGCTCAAAGAGAATATCTGGAAATCAAAAACAGCGGGACGAGGTACACCGTAATAGGAATTTAAGGATATTAACTCATGATACTGTTTGGTAATCGGATTTCAGACCTGCTTCAAAACGCTTATCTTCCCCCTTCCCCCCTGTTTCTCTAAGGAAAGACTCTGTTACTCTCAGGAATTCTCTCTCAAGCAGCTCCTGTGAACCCCTGACTCCTGAGGAAACGAGCTCACTCTCTCCTGCACAGGGTGGCACTTGTTATAATTCACCTTCATAATCAGTTCCTTTTAAGAATGGCCTCACTGTTGTCAATTATTTGCCCTGTAATTAAGCCGAGTAACAATTAAAACTTCATACCTCCTGATTGTTTTCGAAGAAGCAAAACTATTTTAAGATCAAGACCTATAGTCCCATTCTACTGATTCGCTGAATCATTCCCAAATCTGGGTGATTAGCAAAATCATGGAGGAATTTTACAAATGTTCAGATTCCTGAGATCCATCCCCCAAGATTTTGATTAAATGGAGACAAGAAGTCTAGCTTTCAAAAGGTCCCGGAGGTTTCTCATCATCCAGGTTTGGGACTCCTTGGGTTAGACCTTATCTAAAGTTCTGTAGTAATATTTTTCTGTAAGGTCACTGCTAATCTGGAGTTGACCTGATGAGATTGTTGTCCCAAAATCAAACGTTCACAGGAAACTTAAGGGAGGATAGAAAACCTGTCTTTATGACACAGCATTGGAAGGGTTGCCGTCTGGAGGATGTCCAGTTTCAGGGACTGAACTGGGGTGGAGATGAGGGAAGGGCGGAGTGGCCACAGGAAGCACAAGAAAAAGCTTTTGGTTGAGCAGTGAGAGATGGTGACACGCTAAGAATTAAGTGTCAAGCTGATGCCGTTTGACCCGTTGCAGGCGGCGTTCTTAGACTGGGTGGAGGTTCTGCCAGAAAACCTTCAGCTTCTTCCAGATGAGGCAGCTAAGAGTGAGGGAAAACGGCAGAGCTGGTATCTAGCCCTATATTCTACTTCAGAGCCAGTTTGTTCATCACACTGCACTTTAGCCTCTGAAACAGTGGGACATAGAGTGCTATCATTTACTATGGGAAGAATTTAAATTGTCATTAGGTCGTCACCAGTCCCTGCCTAGGGAGCTGAGTTGAACAAAACACCAGTCTCCAGATTCCAAAAGTAGCAGAAGTTGAATTTATGTTGCTTTCAGTTTGAGTAGGCGCAATGGCCTTGGGTGAGTCTACCCTCTGTAAGGAAGAAACACTCCTTTGGAGAATATTCAGGACCTTTAGATTTAGGGACTTGGCCAACTTAAAAGAAAGCATATTAAAAAGTAACTGAAGGGTGACCTAATCACCTTGTATGTTTGTAATACTGTCCCAGTACGTCCTGGGAAGTGCAAAGAATAAAATGGAATTTTAATTTCACTTGACTTGGCCGGGTGATTGCAGAGTCTGCCCATTCACTGCAGGGCACCGTGCAGGACAGTGATGTGTGGTCTGTGC
The DNA here is from genome assembly GCA_004026765.1 of Micronycteris hirsuta. Lineage (NCBI taxonomy): Eukaryota > Metazoa > Chordata > Mammalia > Chiroptera > Phyllostomidae > Micronycteris > Micronycteris hirsuta. Next base: position 91,724 of record PVJI01003169.1, read on the forward strand.
CTATTTGGGGACAATAAATCCATGATTGTGTTTGCTGTTTTCAACCTACTTACTGAAACTGGCTTGCTGGTAGCTCTTCCCTTCAGGTAGAAACCATTTCACAAATAGTGCTTATTTTAGGCTGCAGAAAGGAGTGTTTTCTTGGCTGGACTTTTACTGACTGTTTTTTTTATAACCTGCCCGAGTTTGCACTTATTTTAAGGGGAAAAAAGCGCTTATAGAATGATGAAGGTAGACTTACAAAATTGCATATCAGCGGATTACGTTGCTAGATGTAATCATGGGAGCTTCAGAAAATAGAACTACAGGTAAACATCTTACCTAGTTCTCTAGCGTCGCGTATGTGTATCATTCCGAATGTCAGTGGTCTGCGTTGTGCCAGGGTCCCTGTGCGTTGCACATACTCTGCTTTTTGCTGTATGACTAGACCTGGTTTGAAATTACATTAATTTATCTCATTGAAAGGAAAGTTAGAAACTGAAATAAGGTTTATGATTTCATGCCAAAGTAGGCAAGGTTGGAGAGATTTATACTTGTAGAAGATAATCCTGGGCTGTGGTTTGGAGGGGGCCAGACTTGGCAGTGGGCTGTTAGGGAGGATTCCTAGGTTTCTCTGGCTTGTACAGGCAGGGAGAGAGAAAAGCCTTTTGCTGAGAACCCAGGAAGAGATATAGGCTGGGGGGTTAGATCATAGTGTTCCATGGTATGAGTGCAGCAGAGGTGGTTTGCAAGCATTTGCTTTTAATAAACTGACACTGCCTGGCTGTTTGGGGAGGTGTAGGCGTGATGGCTGAATAACTGGAATCCGTACGCTCTGGATGCACCTATTAGCCTCTGTCCTGCGCGCCACACAGGCAAAGCCTTGACACCACAACTCGAGACTGGGTGTGCATTGCCATGGTCATCGTGCTTCTGAGATTGCTGCTCCGATGAACTCACAGACGGTGTTACAAAGTTGGCAGTGGCCTAGGCATTTAATAACTGAGGACGGATTGATGAAATTAACATCTTCCTGTTGAAGAATGGTGGGTGCCTTTTCAAAGTTTTTACTGGAAACTAGTTGTATCTGCATCGTTTGCTCTGGCATAAGAATTTTCCTTTTATCTATGGAACAGTGATGAATTTTAAGGAGCCTAAAGAGACTTTAGCATTAAAAAAAAAAATCACAGTTGAGCCCTGGCTGGTGTAGCTCAGTGGATTGAGCACAGGCTGGGAACCAGAGGGTCCCGGTTCGATTCCCAGTCAGGGCACATGCCTGGGTTGCAGGCCAGGTCCCCAGTGAAGGCCGTGTAAGAAGCAACCATACATTGCTGTTTCTCTCCTTCTCTGTCTCCCTCCCTTCCCCTCTCTCTAAAAAATAAATAAATAAAACATTTTTTAAAAAATCACAGTTGATGGGCAACTTGAACATTCTTGGAGAGATGTTTGTGAAGTGAATTTACTGCTTGATAGGTAACCCCTCTTTTGCCATATATAATGTACACTTGTTGCCCAAATCTTTGAGAGAAAAACAAGGATGTGCATTACACATGGGTGTAATGATTGTCTGGCGTGGGTGTAATGATTGCACGCCATGGGACTAACCATCTCATGTACTATGCGCACAAACACGTGAGCGCGCACTGTATGCTGGAACACATTATACATGGCAAAATAAGGTGAAGCCCAGGCTTGAAATCTGATGAAACTGCCCCAGAATCTGGATGTTAGATGCAGAAGTTGCAGTCACACCGGATGTAGGATGACTTCAGTGCAGCCTTTCAGTCCCACCTGGTGGGTGATGGCTTGTTGGTATCACTTGCCACCAGCCTCTTGGGGGGGCTGCCTGGTCAGAGACTGCTTCGGTGGTGTGTCACGTTCGTCTGACAAGGGTTTCGTGGCAGTGCCAGTCGAAGCTGAACTGGTGATCACTTGGTAATCAGTTTATTCCCTTCTCCTTCGTATGCCGTGCTATCACACACTTGAAGTAGACAGCGAGCCGGCACTTCTCAGCTGCGGGACCTGGAGTGAGCTGCGTGGCCCTCCTAAGCCCACACCCCTCATTTACAAACAGCAGAGTCGTACTGTCTGGTCGGAATGGCGCGAAGCTAAACTGAGATACATGTAAGATAGGCCTCCTACAGTCTTGGCAGCAGTTCCTCAACTAGTGTTGTCTGGAAACAGGCTGAAACCCAGCACCAGTTTCTTAGGCATTTATTGAGTAGTTATTATTTGATGCCTATTGAATAGCATCTTATCATAGTGAAAAGCATTATAACAGTTGTTGCAAGGGCTATAGAGAAGGCTAAGAAGATTGCTGTTTTTTTGGAGCTCACAATGTAGAAAAGTTAATTTTTAAAAAATATTTTATTGTTTATGCTGTTAACAGTTGTCCCAATTTTTCCCCTTCCGTCCCCCTCCACCTAGCCTGCCCCCCACTTCCATAGTCGATCCTCACACCGTTGACTGTCCATGGGTCCTTCATATATGTTCTTTGACTAATCCCTTCATCTTTTTCCAATCAGTCCCCACCTCTCCACTCCCCTTTCACAGCTGTCAGTCTGTTCCATGATTCTATGCCTCTGGTTCTGTTTTGCTCATTAGTTTGTTTTGTTCATTATATTCCATGTATAAGTGAGAGCATATGGTATTTGTCTTTCACTGACTGGCTTATTTCACTTAGCATAATAGTCTCCAGTTCCATCCATGCTGTTGCAAAAGATAGGAATTTGTTCTTTTTCACTGCTGCATAATATTCCATTGTGTAAGTATACCACAGCTTTTTTATCCACTCATCCATGGTGGGCACTTAGGCTATTTCCAAATCTTGGCTATTGTAAATAACACTGCTATGAACATAGGGGGGCATAAGTTGGACTGGTACATGCAAAAAAAATGCAACTAGACCACCATCTTATACTCTACACCAGAAAAAACTCAAAATGGATAAAAGACTTAAATATAAATTGGGATGCCATAAAAGTCCTAGAGGAAAACACAGGCAGTATAATTTCAAATATCTTGCACAGTAATAATTTTGCTGATAATATCTTCTAGTGCAAGGGAAATAAAGGAAAAAATAAACAAATGGGACTACATCAAAAGCTTCTGCACAGCTAAAGAAAACATCATCAAAATGAAAACAGAAACCACTGAATAGGAGAACGTATTTGGCATCAATTCATCAGACAAGGGTTTGATCTCCAAATATATAAAGAACTTAACATGACAACACAAGAAAGACAAACAACCCAACACGGTCTCACCCATAAGTGGAACCTGATCAACGAAACAAACAAGCAAAATACAACCAGAGACATGGAAATGAAGAGCAAACTGACAGTAACCAGAGGGGAGGTGGGATGGGATAAGGGGGATAAAAGGGGGAAGGGTTTTCAAGGAACATGTATGAAGGACACATAGACAAAGCCAAATGGGGGTAGGACTGAGGGTGGGAGGTGGGGATGGCTGGGGTGGGGGGGATTGGTAGGGGGAAAATGGAGACAACTGTACTTGAACAACAATAAAAAATAAATGAAAAATAAAAGTGGGCAAAGGACCTAATAAACAGTTCTCCAAGGAAGAGTTAATTTAAAAAAAGGAGAAGCAAAACCCCAAAGAAGGGGTTATGAGCGGCAGCCTGCTGTGGCTAAGAGTACTTGTAGGGGCAGACGGCCTTCACATGGCAGTCCCAATAAATGTTAGCCACTCCGTATTCATTCATTTCGTATCTATTGAGTGCCTACCAGTTACCAGGAGCACAAAGTTGAATAAGACTTTATATGTGCAGTTCGGTAAGGGAAACAGTCAAATCAGTAATTAATTGCAATGATATGGTGTTGAAAGCCCAAATGGGAACATAAATAAGACAACGTGGGAGCACAGAGGAAGAGCATCTAAATCATCGCCAGGCAAGGGAAGGCCTCCCAGAGGAAGTATCACTGGAGCTGAGCCTTCAAGGAGAAGTAAGGGTTATTTAGATCAAGGAAAGGGGAAAGGGGGGATCCCAGGTATAACAGTGTGTGATGCAGAAAAGCATTACGTATTTGGGAAGGACATAGGTTTATGGCTAGAGCAAAGTACATTTAACTACATGAGGCAAGGAAGGTAGGTAGGGTTGTAATTCCAAGAGGTTTAATCAACCTAAGCAGTTTAGATTTTCCTAAAATAGGCAGAGGGAGTTTTTAAAGAACTTTGAGTAGTTGATTAATGGATTTTAAGAATCAGGATGATGTTTGGGAAGATCATGTCAGTAGCAGTGCAGAAGTAGATTTCTCCTGCCCACAGAGGAAGACCAATGAGGAGATTGTAGTAATCCATTTCGGAAGACAGAAGAGCCCAGACAAGGTCGTGGCATTGGGAACGGAGGTGGCAAATAGGGATACTGAGGTCGAATCCCTAGGATTTGATGGGAAAATTAGCAGGAGGAAGGACTCCACTCTGCCCCCAGATGTTGGTGTTCTCCAGGGTTCTCTTTAGGCGTTTGCTCTTCTGTTCGCTCTTCTGGGACAACTGCGTCCACTCCCGTGGCCTCACTCATCACCCGATGGCCGTGACTGCTAAATCTCTACCTCTAGCCCTGAGTCCCAGTCCCGTAGCCAGCGTGCCTCCTGCGCAGCTCCACCTAGATGTTACACAGACACTTCAAACCAAATCGTTCAACGCCTTCCTGCTCCAAAGCGCACTCATCTTCCCACGGTGCGCCCCGTCTCCATCACTAACCCCCCCTGCACAAGTCAGAAACTGGAATAGCATCCCATTCCTTTGTCTTCGTCATGCACATACATCTCGCCACCAAGTCCTGTCAGGACAGCCTTCTAAAACTCCTGGTCCAGGCTCCTGGTGCCTCCTGTCAGCGTTTAGGTCTCCGGTCTCAGCCTGTGTAAATCTGTCCTCCACCGCAAAATTTGAGGGCTTTTTAGGGTACGTGTTTCTCGAATAAGTGAAAGAACTCACCTGCTTAAAAATACTAAAATGAGTCCACATTCCTTGGGGTAAAATCCAATTTCTTTAACAAAGTCTCTGATAATTCGGCACCTGACCACCCCTCCACTCCTTTTACTTGTTCTTACCACTCCCTCCCCCATCAAGACACACCCCCTGCACAATCTAGGAGTCTGCCGTACTTAATAACTTTCAGTCCCTAGAACATAACGTGCCTGTTCTCTCTCCTCCAAGCATGTGCACAGTCTGTTTTTCCTCCTGTAAAACCCACCCCACCCTTCAATTTTATCTCAAAGACTCACAGCCGTCCTACAGGTTTCAACATTGTGTCACCACCTCAAGGAAGTCTGTCCTAATCTCCCAAAGTCAAGTTTCATTCCCTCCTAAGTGCTCCCATAGCCCCCCCCACTCCCTCCGTTAGAGCATGCCCACACAATAAGGTTGCTTCTTTACCTGTCTGCCAGCTCACAGCCAGCCCCCCACCCCACCCCCAGCAAACCACTTCACGTCTCTGGGGTTTAGCTGTGAGCGCCAGGCTGTGAGGGATGTGTCCGCCTTGAACACAGGTGCCTGCTGAGTAGCAAATGAATAGATGAGTCTGTGGACGACTGGCCTCCTGGTGTCTGGCTTGGACGACTAGTTAGATGGGCGAAAGCACTCGCACTTGGAGAACATAGTTGGGAGGAATTAATTTCGGGAAATGATGTTTGATTTTCAGTGTGTTGAGCTCGAGGTGCCTGTAATATGACCAAATGGCGATGCCCGATAGGCAGGCGGAAGTCGGAGCAAGAACTTGGGACAGGTTGAGCAGAGATGGACTGGGGAGTCGTTAGTGTCTAATTGCTACTTGACACCATTGGTTTGGATGAGATCACCCAGGAAATGTGTATACATGAAGGTGTGTGGCGGGACCTTGGTGGTGTTCTGGGGAATGCTGAAGAGGTGGGAGGGAAAACCAAGAAGCAGAAAGAAAAGGCAGGAAATAGAAAAAGAGGCTGTTAACAAAATGGAGGAGAGAGTAGTCAACGGTATCAAATGTTAAACAATCTAGTAAGATGAAGATAAAAACATGTGCCCTGGCTGGTGTGGCTCTGGATTGAGTGTCGGCCTCCAAACCAAAGGGTCACCAGTTCGATTCCCAGTCAGGGCACATGCCTGGGTTGCAGGCCAGGTCCCCAGTGGGGGACGCACGAGAGGCAACCACACATTGATGTTTCTCTCCCTCTCTTTCTCCCTCCCTTTCCCTCTTTCTAAAAATAAATGAATAAAATATTTTTTAAAAAAGATAAAAACCTGTTCCCTGGATTTGACAATAAGGGGGGTCGCTGCTGGCTTTGGGCTGGGGGCTTCGGAGTGGGAGCCAGAAGCAGAGGTGTGGCTGTGGCGGTGTGGGGAGCCCTGGGGCTGACCGCTGTCCACGGCGCTGGCCTCAGGAGAGACGAGAGGGTGAAGCGAAATAAGTGAAAGGCAACAGTTACCTGCTTTGCACATTCGGTGTTTGTAGGATTTCGTATTAAAATTTGTATTTATGATCACTGTCCTTGCTTTTACTTCCCTGGTTATGGCAGAAATACTTTCTCATTAGAGGGAATTTAGAATACGCAGTAAGATACAAAGGAAAGACCTGTCCATAATTCACACAACCAGGAGACAGCCAGTGTTCCCATTTTGGGGACTCCCATTTCTCGTGCATGCGTGTGCAGGCGTGTGTGTGCTCATCCATTGGCCACCCGGGTGTCCCTGTTCCTCAGCCTGATGGCAGCATCATGACCTGTGGTGTGTGAGGAGAAATAACAAGGGGGTGGGGGGATTGTGGCAGGGAGGAGGGTATAAAGGGACTAAATGGTAATGGGGAAAAAAACAATAAAAAAATAAAAAATAACTCACACCAATGTCACTGGCAGGAACCTGGCACCACTGCCGGCATCCCCCCCGTCCCCCCGTCAGTGTCTATGGGGACACTTAGTGCTGGTGGCAGGTGTATCTGTGGAAGGAGGGGGGTGGGGTCACCTGATCACCTCTTGATCAGATTTCCTAAATGTTGCTGTTTTTTTTTTTTTTATCACTTTGTGTTAGGTTTCTTAACTTGTGTTTCCTCTCTCTGTCCTGAGGGCCCCACTGTGCTGAGCTGCTACCTCCTCATCACCCCCAGGGAGTCCGCGCTTCCCTGGGCGTCCCTCCGGCATCTACGTCCTGCATGGTCATTGCCCGCTGACTTCCCTGTCCTTCCCACAGACACGGTAGACCTTTAGCACAGGGAGTATGTCCTGTCCACTGCTTTTTTCCTGAGGTGTGGTGAGTAGCTCAAGGAAAATGTGTTAGATAAATACACCAACATACCACTGTGTCATTAAAAGTAATCTTATGGGTATATAATTTTCCATACACTGGACGTTTCTTTACTAAGCTTGGTTGTTCCAACTGTTTCAAATTCTAAATAAGCATGGTGTTTTGTTGGACATCCAGACACATCTTGAAATTAGGAACTGTGATAGGTTTTAAATCAGCTTTCCACATGATTTTCCCACCTAAAAGACTACCCTGAAGTGTAATGGTGTATCATAATCATTTTATTATGCTCGTGAATTGTCTGGTTGGGACACAGCAGGAAGAGCTCGTCAGCCCCCGAATGTCAGGCCCAGGCTGGGAGCGACCTGGCGGCTAGGATCTGGGGTCCTCTGTAGGTGGATGGGGGCTGTCAGCTGGGACCTCCGCTGAGCTGTCCCCTGACACAGCAATGCTCGGCCGTCCCTGTGGTCTCTCCGCCTACACTGGCTTGCGCTTCCTCGCCGGAGGGTGGCTGGGATTTAAGAGAATAGGGCAGGAGAGCATGGCATTGTGGCTCCCCTCAGAAGTCACACAGCATCACTTCTGCTACATATACGAGGTTGGGTGAGGCCGCCGCAAAGGTCTGCCCAGGTTCCAGGGAAGTGGACATACTTCCCATCACGAGGTGGGAGTGATGTCAGGGTCACACTGCAGGAAGAGCAGGTGGGATGGGAGACAGTGTGTGGCCTTCTTTGGAAGGTTCATTCTGACACACAGCGTCACATTTCTATTTGACCTTTTTGAAGAGAGCTGTCACCTGGAGAGCATATTAGGATGTTTACTTAGTAAAAGCATTTTGGTTATGTCCCTCACTAAAAGTTCAAGGCCACTACAAGGCACAGAGGGAAGCAGTGAAGACCAGGGAAGGGTTCTGGGACCTGCAGATGCCAGTGGTCAAAGATGTTGTGAGCAGGACACATTGCATAAGCTTCGCAGTCACTTGGCATCAGTCTTTCTCATGGATAAGTCTTGGGTCTGATGTGGCTGTGAAAAAACAAGCAGAGATCCCTGGATGGTGTGGCTCAGTGGATTGAGCGCAGGCTGCGAACCAAAGGGTCGCCAGTTCGATTCCCAGTCAGGGCACATGCCTGGGTTGCAGGCCAGGTTCCCAGTGGGGGCCACGTGAGAGACAACCATACATTGATGTTTCTCTCCCTCTCTTTCTCTCTCCCTTCCTAACTCTCTAAAAATAAATAAATAAAATATTTTTAAAAATTAAGAAAAGTAAAGGACCACAAAATAATTGAGAATGACTGTTCAATCATTCTTACAGGAGCATAAGAACTAAGTTCATTTTACTAACCAATAATAAAGAATAATTCTATTTCTTGAAATCCAGCATTCATTATGGCTCCATACTAACTTCGGTTCCTTCATGAGGGTATCACCTTGGCCAGGAGGGGCAGAAGAAAGTTCCTTGCCTATGTTCTGTTTGGTCCTTGTTGCATGCTGCTGACCTGATTTGGCTCCTTTTATTCTCTTCTGCGACATCCATACGGTCTGCGTTGGAATGGTCATGTGCTTGTGTCAGGGATTTGCATACCACAGAAGTCCCTGCTCATCTGCAGTTTCACGTTCCATGCCTTTAGTTAGTTACCCACGGTCAATGCAGTCCGAAAATATTAAATGGAAAATTCCAGAAATAAACAGTTCATAAATTATGAAGTGCATACTGTTCTAAGTGGTATGACGAAATCTCTCACTTGGGCTGTGCCGCGTCCCATTGTCCAGTGCTGCCACTGCGCATGCTCCCTGCTCATTAGTCGCTTAGCAGCCGTCTCTGTTATCAGGTGAACTGTCCTGGCAGCAGTGCGTGTGTTCACATAACGCTGGCTTTACTTAATAATTGTCCCAAAGCGCAAGAGCAGTGATGCTGGCAGTTCAGATGTGCCAAAGGGAAGTCGTCAAGTGCTTCCTGTAAGTGAAAATGTATGTAAGTATCAGAAAAAGCATAGTAATATTTGCAGTTTCAGGTATCCACTGAGGATGGGGGGGATTACTGAACAGAAGAAGTTCTATTTTCTGACCCCTTGAAGGCAGCTCACCACAGCAAACCCTCTGGGAGGTGGCAGAGAGCGCGGGCAGCTCTCCGTTCCCCAGCTCATGCCCATAATACAAGCTATCTTACTTAAGTCATTTAATTGCATATATGTTAGCCAATTAAATATTACGTAAGCTACTATAATGAGTGTTAAAAGGAAGAGTTGTTTCTCTGAAAACTGAGTTGTTAGAAAAACTCAATAAGGCAGGGTGACCTGAAGATTTGCTTTAAATTAAGTATAGTGGAGATTGGGAAAAAATAATGACAATATGAAAGGATTCTGTACTGAAATTGCTTTTCAAGAGCTTTTAAGATCTCAGGCTGCTTTACAGAAATTGACATTTGAAATTGTGGATGACACATTATAGGTATAACTTAGGCAAAAAAAATGAGACAGCCAGGATCCTAAGGAGGGCACCATATTAGTAAAGAAAAGGCTTTGGCCTTTTTTTAAAATATTGGCAAATAAATGACCATATACTTGTGTTTTTTCAAAGATTTTACTTATTTATTTGTTTGCTTGTTTATAGGGGAAGGGAAAAAGAAAGAGATGAAGAGAAACATCGATCAGTGTGAGAGAAACATTCATCAGTTGCCTCTCACACACCCCAACCTGGGGCCTGGCCCGCAGCCCTGCCATGCACCCTGACTGGGAATCAACCCGGTGACCTTCAGTTTGCAGGATCATGCTCAACCCGCTGCGCAACACCAGTCAGGGTGTGATCATATACTTGTTTCAATTTAAGATAGAATGTTTAGTGTATTTATATAATTTTTTTATCCTTGATTCATCCATTCACACATACTTACTGAGTGCCTACTGTGTGTCAGCATGCTGGGCTCCGGGAATGCAGAAATGAGTGAGACCAACAAAGTCCCTACCAGCAGAACGCACGTCCTACCGAGCAGACTGCAGTGAGAAGTGTGAACATACACCGTGCCCATGTGTGAACTGTAAGCAGAGGGAGAGGCAGAGGTAGGAAAGGCCTCCTAATGAGTCAACAGTAGAGCAGAGATAGGAATCACATGGGGAGTGCAGAGCCACGTGAAGCCCTAAGGGAGGAGGATCTGGGGCAGAGGGACCTTGAGGCACAGACACCGATCCGGCCTGAGCTGTGTGTACTCAAGGAGAGAGAGGAGGCTGGTCTGCCTGGGGGAGCACGTTGGAAGGCCAGAGCTCAGGGGTAAGGGAGACGAGACACAGGCAGTGTCAGGTCAGCAAGGGCATGGGAACTCTTGGAAGGACTTTGGATCTTATCCTCTAAATGAGGGGAGGCCAACTGGGTGTTTTGAGGAGGCTGGTCATGTCTGATTTCTGTTTCTACCAGGTCACCCTGGCTGCTAAGGGAAATGGACTATAAGGAGGCAAGAACAGAAGCAAGAAGTCACAAATGGGACAGAAAAGGAACCGACAGAGATGCCTACGAAGACCAGTGAGAGGAACTCCTAGGAAGCAAAGCGGGAGAAATATCCAGCACTATGGAGGGACAGGGGGCCCTGGAGGCCTGACCAGGCCCATGGGGAGACGCCTCAGAGGGACAGGGCGGGAGAATGCAGGGAAGGAAGGGGGAAAGGGGCCTGGCCCGCTTTCCAGTAGCTGGAATAGAAGAAACAGGAGCCTGCTGTGTCTTCCTCGGGACTGTGGCGTTTCCTGTGGGTCAGAGGGGAGATGGCTTTGTTGATGAGAGAATAAGGCAGAACTTGATTTACTTCACCATTAGGACTGGTTTTCCCAGCTTGGGAGCTACTTCCTCCTTCTGCAATTCTGGTTTTCTTCCTCCCAGTGAGGAAGGCAGAGCTAGGAGAGGACAAAAGCCTGCTCTTTGCTTGTCTTGGCAGTGGACCTGTCCAGGGGGCGCTGAGGCCTGGAGTGGGACCTGCAGGGTCAGGGGAGGTGGCCTGGTATCCACAGGGGCAGTTCCCACCTGTTTTGGGGACAGTGGCTGTTGGAGAATACCATTGGCAAGGTTCCCACACTGGAGAAAACAGCTCCAGGCTTAAATATCTCAGGATTTAGGTCAATTCTTCATGTTTTAAAAGCTTTTGAAAAATATCCGTTTATATGAATCTACTTTATATACAGGTATCAGCAATCTCACTTCAGAAAAAGTCCCTGGAAGTCTAGGGACCCGGCTGGGACCCCGGCACGGACCAGGAATGTCCCCAGGTCACTTTTAGGGACCAGATGCGAGTATTTCTGGCTGAGAAGGGAAAGAGCTGGTTCAGAGACTTTACCCTGGAGGCCTGGCTTTAATTTTCCACCCCTTCTGCCTCCACCCCTTGGTACTGACCTTTGGGAACAGATGATGCTAAAGGGTTGAAGACCCTAAATCTCTAAATTCCCTCCCAACACAGAGCTCCCCCCCGCCTTGATGTGTCCAAGACAGGGAAGTGGAGGCAAACATACGCTTCATGACAACAAAGCCCCATGTGGATCCAGCAAACCAGTGTGCACTCTGGAGAATGCCTCTTTACTGCACTGGGGGCAGCGTCGGGGCCCAGAACCAAACCGGGCTGTGTGAGCATTTCCTCTGAGCCGGCCCTGAATCTTCCTGTGGGGGGAAATAGGCATTCCTGTCTAGGAAGGGCCTTCATACTGCCCAGGGTGGGCAGGGGGAGGCCAGAGCCAGGAGCCTTCACCTCAGGACTGGTATCACGTGGCCACCCTAGGCTAGCTGGGGCGGGAGAGCACTGCGGTGGGGAGGGCGGGGGAGGGCTGAAGGTGAGAGGAAGACAGGTGAGTGAAAGGAGCAGAGGAAGAGAAGGCAGAGCTTCTCTGGGCAGGACTGCTCCCAGGGCCCAGCCTTTATGAAGTTTTTGTAAATGTCGCTTCTATTGATATATACAACCAACATACATACACTTGCGTGAAAGCACATGAACAGGTTTAAGTAAGCATCGTGCAAGACCAGCTGGGTCACCACTGCTTGTCAGGGGTAGACTAGGTCCCACTGCTGCATGTCACCCCTGCCCCCAGCGACCACCGGCCTCTTGTGAGAGGCATCTATTTACTTTCCTTTGAAGTAGGATCACTTACATATGTATCTTAAACAATAAACTTCAGCTTTCATTGTCTTTAAACTTTACAGGAATGGAAGCATACTGTATGTAATTTTTTAATCTTGCTTCTTTCCCTTTGAGAGTCTTCACACCATTACGCGCTCTCTGATTTCCACTGCGGTGCAGGACTCTCTCGCACGAACATGTCACGGTTGTTACTCACACAGCTGCAGACGGGAACCCGCCGTTGCTCGGCCGCTGGCAGTGGACAATGCTGTCAGGAGTGTTTTTGAATCTGAGTCACAGGGCACGTGTGTCTCTGCTATCTATACCTGGAATCGGATGTTCCGGGTTTGCATGTCCATAATTTTAAAGATAATGCCAAACTGTTTTCCAAAGAGAAGAACTGGGTTGTCCAGCTCTATATCCTTGCTGATTTTTATCTGTTCGTCAGTTACACAGAGATGTGTATCAAAATCCCCTACTGTGTTTGTGGATTTATCTATTTATCATTTTAGTTCTGTCTCTCTCTCTTTTTTGCTTTACATATTTGAAGCTATGTTATTAAATACATAAAATTGTTAAAGCTTCTTTATGAATTTATTATATTCAAAACAATTTTGACCTACATTCAAAAATGTTTATAATACCATTATGTATGGCCAAGAGCACAGAACAGCAACACCAATGGGAAACTCTGAGTGTTACCATCTTATCCCTATGAAGTGACCCTTCATTATTTCTGCTGATACTTTCGCTTTCAGGTCTATTTTGACTTCTAACCATGTTGCCTCCAGGGTCCTGGGAGAGAGAGAGCCAAGAGAGTGAGGCAGCTGGAAGTGAGGCAAAGAGAGCAGAGAGAGAAGCTGGCCCCTCTGCACTCAGGGAGTGGACGGAGCCTCCGTGTGCTCCCTCCTGGGGCCTGGGATGAAGCAGGGGAGGGGAAGCAGTCTTGAGGACAGCCACTTCCCATCAGAACACGTGCCGGATCTGGGCCCAGACTCAGCTGTGTGCACACGTGGCTTCACATGTGCTCACCCCACAGCTGCGGGGGTTGGTGGCCCGTGCCACTCCGTCCTGCATGGCTGCCTGGAGGACTGATTGTCCTTGAGTTCTGGGTGGGAGAGAGGCAGGGGTATTGTTCTCAGGTGCTGTGGGAGGGAGCTGCGTTTCTTCCCAGTTCAGACGACAGCTCCAGGTGTTGGTTACCGTGTCATTGTCGTCTTCACGTGTGTATTTCATCAGGCAGCAAATGAGGAGCTCAGTCAACAAGTACTTAGCGCCTACCACAGGCAGGCACTGGCCCATCTGGGCTCTTCTCTTTGAGCTTTCTGGTCCCTTTGTTACTGGCATTAGATAAAGGTCTGTCTTTGAAAGGCCTGACTCTCTGGTGTCCTGTGGTGGCCGGGAAGGCTTTGGCCAGGTAGCAAGGGAGAGAGAGAGACCAGGGCTTCCTACCCTTCAGTTGCTCTCCTTGCAAATCAGTAACCTGTGAAAAGGACGTTTCCTGCCCTGAGGCAATTCTCTGCTCTGAGAACCATGAAGGCTGGTGACAGGGAAATGCCCTCTGAAAGCACCTGGGGATCTCCAGTGTGAGGGTGACATGCAGTGTGGAGTGTGCTGCCAAATGCCCCCTGTTCTCCCTCCCCAAACTGACAGGAATCTTCATCAGGCTTTCCCCTAGCAGAAAATTCAAGTATAAACAACTGCCAACTGCCAGGAAGGCTTTGGAAGCCTAATGATGTAGCAGCCATCACAGAGACCGAGGATGACTGTTACAGAGCAAAAGGCCGACGGGGCACCCAACGATGCCCCAACCCTGCTCCAAGGTCCATTATGCACTCCGCCAATGGAAGGACGTCTCTCAATGCCAGAGACTTGTGAAAAGGAAAAGAATTATTTATTTACAAGTTATACAGGCTTGGGATAATGACTTAAGGCCTTCTTTAAAATACTAGAGTTCTCTAAAATACCCACAAACACCGCAGTCCTTCCTTCCACCCTTTTCCCAGTCCAGGGCACCGTAGGAGAAGTAGAAGCGTGATACAGGCAGATTTTCAGTTCTGGCACCATCCGATGTGTCGCCACTGCGATCTCCAAATTAATCCAAAAAACTCCAGGTTAATCCAAAAACATGTTACTCCAAAACCATGCAGCACCTTCTCATGGCCCAACAGCAAGAGTCCTTTCACCCCTTTCCTTCCAAGCAAAGTCTCTCCTGCTTCCTAGGCCGCGTGGCAAAGGGAGCCACCCAAAGCCATATGGTCCTGCCTCTCTCTGTCTCTCAGGCTGAGGGGTCCCCACTCCTCAGCCGCGTGGTCCAAGAGAGAGCCCTTCCCGCAGTGTCTCTCCTGCACTCCCCCAAACCACCAAGAGAGAGCTCGGCATCGCTGCTACATCTTGCTTCCCAGCTTCCCAAGCTGCGTGGCAAAGAGAGCCCCAGAGCTGTGGGGTCCTCCCCTCTCATCAAAAGCTGCGCGTTCCCAGAGCGAGATATGGCTGCTGTGTCTGGGTTTAAATCCCCCGCGCCGACCTTCCTTTGTAGCCCTCATTTCCGACTCCTCCTTCAATTGGCTACACCTGCCAGCACTTCATATGCTTCCAGCTTTATTGGGCTCCCATGTTAGCTGTGGGCAGGGGTGACCCCATGGCCCAGAGCCAACCATCTCCAAGTTTTCACGCAGCTGCTGTGTCTAGGGGGAGTTGCCTCTCGGCTACATCCTGGGTGGAAATCTCCTCCATCCCCCTGGCTCAGAGCATGGCCACAGCTATTTAACATATCTATGGAACCAGTTAAAGGTTATAGATATGTTAAATGACCATGGCAGAGGCTAGCTGCAAAGCTGCTGCCATACCCAACAGCTCTGAATGGCCCTGCTCCAGGAGTCCCATCCCCACCCAGTTCAGACTTGTGGGGGTGAGGACATTCTATATACATATTTCTAATATTTCCTGGACACCTTGAGTTCTGGACCCTATTACAAATCCTTGTTTGGGCCCATTTCTTGGCTGTACCCTGTAACATAACTATGGACACTTGGGGGTAAAAGAACAACAGCTGTAAACCAAGACTGTCTGGGGCAATCTGAGGTGTGTGGTCACCCTCATAGAATGGAGTTTTCCAGAAATAGTCTGTAATGGAAAATGTTGTTCTCCCGTGCCTTCTAGGAATGTGGCCCAGAACTCATGCTGACCAACAGGAATCTTTCCAAGACAAGTGTGCCCCCCTTTTCCAGAACCTATACCAGGAGAACATCTCAAAATGCTGCTGGGCCAGGGTCACTTTATAAAGCCACTCTGGACTCAGGGCAGAGAAGGACATTGAAGAGATGTGTGTAAAACTCCCATGAGGAAATAGCACCAAGAATGGAAAACTGGCAATTCTCTGAAGATATGCACAAAGGAGGAAATTGTTTAGCCGGAGGGGTACGAACACAGGCCTTCACTCCACACTCATTTTTCTAGAAGGTCGAGAATTGGTTTGGGCTCTGTAGATGTTTTGCTGAAATATGATTTAAGGGAAGTTCAAGCTCTGAAATTCGGTTTCTAACGCTACTGTCTTATTTCTGTGCCACGATGTGGTTATTGACAGTATATTTAGACGAGGATATCGGAAAATGAGGAGGCATTTATGACTGTGGAGTGACTCAGCCGTCATGGGCTGTGCCTCTGCTCTGGGTGACGCTGGGACATGTGTGGGACTTGGAGGCGCATGAACTCTGACTGAGAAGTGAACAGGAGCCTAAGACCCTTCAACCAAGGCTCACAGCTGGTCCAGACAGGTGGAGTTGGACTCTGGAATGCGGACTTCATTGCAAGGCTGGAATAGAGCTGGCCCAGTCCGGCATGTCACGGCTTCGATCTGTGTGCCAGTATCACAGTGAGCCCAAAGCCAGAGCAGCATTGTGACTCACTCCCTTGCTAATAATCTCTGCTTTGTGTTGCCAGAAAGCCACACGGTAGAGAGACAACATGTGTGCATACTCTTCACAAGTGAAAGCCTTCCAGATCGGCTCGGCTTTCCACTGAACCAGTAAATGTGCTTCCTCTCTCTTCCAGAAGAGGTGAAATCCAGCCTTCACCTCTTCTGGAAGAGAGCTGCCACGGCAAAGCTGTGGCTGTGGAGAATGGGCGCCACCTGCCCCTCCAGGCCAAGGGCATGGCAACAGGAAAGTTTTATGTGTCTTTTTTGTTTCTAAAAAATAAAAAGGAAGACCGAAAAAATAGACTTTATAATTGATTTTTACCAATAAAGATAGATATACTAATACCAGTGTTGATGGTGATAATTACTAGACACAGTAGCAAACATTTACTGAAAATGCTTAGATGTAGTTTTTCAAAGAGTCCTCACAATAACCCTCTGAGGGTGGGGCCGGTAGCCCACACTTCTGACGGGGGCGGGGTCACCTGCCTGGTCGCCCACTGCCAGCCGTCCGCCAGTCAGACTGCAGCCTCCAAGGCTCATGGGGCACAAGGACCGTGTTCATTGGTCGGACAGCACTGTCCTCAGACTCCTACCACCAAAGACCCTCTGTTTCTTCCCATTCTGCCCTCTTCTGATTAGCGAAAAAGGAAATGGACAGCTCTGCCTATCCAGAGCTTGGTCGCCCTGAGAGACCATTCTCCCTCTCTGTCTTCAGCCTTTCCTTCGCTCCCTATTGGGTCCTTCCTGTCAGAACACAATGCGCTCAAGTCTCCCATGAAAAAGAAACAGAAACAAAATCCCCTTCCTTGAGCCCACCCCCTCCATCTTCCTGTCGTTTCCTCCTCCCACCACTAAACTTCTAGAAAGCATCTGTCCCGGTTTCTGTGTCCCCTTCCATTCCTTGCACTCCACAGTCTATTGCATTGTGCCCGTTCCTGCCCCAGGCTCGCTGGTAATGTTATGACCAACCCAGTGTCCATCTCTGTTCTTCCTCATTGAAATGCCCACTGCCTGTGGCTTCCCCCATGCTACCTTCACTTGATTTTCTTCTACTCCTCTAGCTGCTCCTCCTCAGTTTGCTCTACTCTTCTTGCTCATCCGTGATGGTTAATCTTATGTGCCAACTTGACTGGGCCATGGGTGCCCAGATATTTGGTCAAATGTTATCCTGGCCATGTCTGTGAGGGTGTTTCTGGATGAGATTAACATTTGAATCAATAGACCAAATAGAGCAATTACCCTCCCCAATGTGGGTGGGGCCTCATCTAATCCACTGAAGGGCTGAATAGACAAAGGAGCCGAGGGAGGGAGGATTTGCTCTCTCTGCCTGGCTGTCTTCAAGCTGGAACAGCAGACTTCCGCCTTCAGGCTTAGACTCAGATGGGAATGTACACCATCGGCTCTCCTGGGTCTCCACATGGGAACAACCATAAACCAAGACTAGGGCAAACTGAGATGTATAGTCACCTTCTATAGAATGAGAGTACTTCTTGCCCTGGCCGGTGTTGCTCGGTTGGTTGGAACATTGTCCTGTGCACTGAAAGCTTGTGAGTTCAATACCTATGTTGCAGGATTGAATCCCCTTCAGGGCCCATACTGGAGACAACTGATGGATGTCTCACTCTCTCACTGTCTGTCTCTGTCTCTCTCCTTCTCCCCTTCTTTCTCAAAG
Source organism: Micronycteris hirsuta (assembly GCA_004026765.1). Lineage (NCBI taxonomy): Eukaryota > Metazoa > Chordata > Mammalia > Chiroptera > Phyllostomidae > Micronycteris > Micronycteris hirsuta. The sequence goes on from PVJI01003169.1 coordinate 109,616, forward strand.
CCATGGAAAAATGTCCCCTGGTGAGGATTAAAATTAATTAATTAATTTTTTAAAATGTACTTCTCAGCCTCCATAATCATGTGAGCCGATTTCTTATAATACATCCCTATCTATCTATCTATCTATCTATCTATCTATCTATCTATCTATCCATCCGTCCCCCTACCTTTCTATCTGTGTCTCCTACTGGTTCTGTTTCTCTGGAGCACCCTTACCAAAGGGCTGCTGTTCCTGAGCACTCTACTTCTTGCTTCCATGACATTATGTCTATAATAATAGAATTTGTTTCACATTGTCTTAGCCTAATGAGCTCTTTAAGGACACAGGTTTTGTCTTATTCATCTATCTAACTTATCATAAGTGCTCAGAAATGTTTGTTGGACGAATGAACTATGAACTTGGACACACATAGAACTGAGTATGACATGTAAAACAATAGGTGACTCTCATCAACTGTCTAGGTGCTCCTCGTGTTAGCGGTAGGGACTGCCACAGACGCCCCGGAGGCTAAAGATGTCACTGCTGGCCGTCTGCACCACCCTGAGCCTGGCCCACATCCTCAGGGCTGACCATCACAGTTGGCATGCACCCGGCCACCTCAGATGCCCTCTGACCCTAACATTAAGGCTTTTTGTCTTAACCGCTAGGGCAACTTTTTAGAAAAATAATCTTTCATTTGTTTTTGTCTCTGGATTATATTGTACAGCCAAACTGGAGTCTCTTCCCCCTGCCCAGAGGGCCAGCACCGATTTCCCTCACCCTTCGTTATAGGAGTCTGGTCTGCTGGGCTCAATCCCCCGTGCTGTGCCGACACCAGGCTGGGCGAATCGCCGTTTCTTTTCTTTCTTTGCACTTTCTCCTTTCGGCCAGCTGGTCCCAGGCTCCCAGGTTTCCACAGATTCTCCTCTGGCCTTGAGCCTCAGGGCCAGGACTTCACTGCACAAGCTCAGAGCATGAGCCCTCTGTGACCTGCTGAGAGGCCTTCCCTGTCCGGCTTCTGTACAGTAGCCCTCCCTGCCTCCTGCCTTGGCCCTCACTGCCCCACCACCCATTTATTTTCTTTATTAATTTTTGTGCTTACTTGTTTGTCTGTCTCTGGGCTGCCGTGCAGCCTCCACACCAGAATGTGAACTCCTTCAGATTGACACCGTCCTGCTTATTTTGTCCTCAGTCTCTAGGATATAACTTGACCCGTTGCAGGTGCTCAATACACATTTATTGAATAGATATTGTTGAGTGAATATTTGCTTTTGTTGTTGCCTTTTTTAATATTCTGACCTGGACAAGACTGAGCTAATTTCTCTAGGCTCTCTGACTCTGAGACCTTGGTGATCCTTCCAGTCTCAAAGCCCCTCTGTATTCTGTTCTCAGTGGTCTTGGTGGGCAGTGCATCATGGCAAGGTGTGTACAGGAAAACACATTGTATTTTCAGGTACACTGTATTCTCCCCTTTCTTGCCTTCTCTTCCTTTAAGTGCCCCGTTTTCTTATATAGGGGCAAAACGTCCCTATGAACAGTTTGAACGCAAAACCTCTTTCAGGAAGTTCAAAGATTTTCATGCCTTCCTATTCCAACTCATGTGGCCCTCACATATACATAGCAAATGTTATGTATATGACTCTTCCAAATAAATAATATAAAGTTATTCTAATTGTTTAGCAACAATGACCTTCATGGAATGGTCTCCATGGATTGATTGGTTCTTACAGAATTGCCCCCACAGAACGGTTCCAGGAAATAATCCCCTAGAGAACACGCTCCATGGAATGGCCCCCACAGAACGGCCCCTCCCCCTTTTTAAGTTAATTTTTGTATAAGGTGCGAGGTATAGGTCAAGGTTCATTTACTTTGGATATGAATCTCCAATTTCTCCAGCACCATTTGCTGAAAAGACTGTCCTTTCCCCATTGCACGGTTTTGGCATCTTTGTGAGGTCAGTTGGCCATGTTTGTGGGGGTCAATGTCTGAGCTCTCTGTTCTGCTCCGCGGGTCTGTGGGTCTGACCCTCAGCAGCATCACATTGTCGGACTCACTGCAGCCTTATAGTGAGTCTTTATACTGCATCTTCTTTTTCAAGTTTGTTTTAGTTCTTTTCGTTCCTTTGCTTTTTTATATAAATTTAAAAATTAAGTAGTCTATATCTACAAAAAATCCCACTGGAATTTTATTGAAATTGTATTAAATCTATAAAACAATTTTGGGAGAACTGACAACTTCACTATGCTATATCTTCCAATTTGTGAACATGTCCTGTCTTTCATATTTTAGATTTTCTTTCATTTCTTTTATTAGTGTTGTATAGTTTCTAGAAAATAAGTCCTATACATGTTTTGTTTGATTTATTCCTAAATTAGGGTTGCCAAATAAAATATAAGTCGTCCAGTTAAATTTGAATTTCAGATAAAGAATGACTTTTTAGTATAAGTATAGAGAACCGTTCTGCACATCCTGAGAATTGTAGCTCAGCTCTCACTTTAAAAACTCAGTGGGATACGAGATTCAGCAAGCAGGCCCCACGTCCATGGACAGGTTTTCCCATGGGGAAATCAAGCCTGCATTGTACCTAGACCACTATGAGACTTGCTCTTGCTAACACTCTCTTACCCTGGATTAAAGCAACAAATGTTTATTGCATATCTCCAAAGTAACTTCCTGAAAGTCTGTGCTAAACCTCTCAAATCCAGCCCAATCCCTCCTCCCTTTACATTTGCAAATATTCTTCTTTGATGTATTTAGCAACATCCTCTCCTTTGTTGTCTATCACCTAATGCGAACCTATGCATAGTAAATGAAGACCATTCTGATGTAATCTACCCAGAAAAACAATAAAAAGGCCTGTATAGGCAGGGGTGGGCACTCTCTCTCTGACTTAGAGAATGGCTGTAGAGTCCCCATTTTTTCTCCACAGGATTTACATAGTCCATGTGCATTTATGTCACAGATTTCATCCAGCAAAATCCGTGGAGGACTGCAACCGAACGCGTGAATGACTCTCACACAGAGACACGCTTGGGAAAGGAATCCGGGGCCACGGAATTTTCCCTCAGTCTCCGGGAAAAATCCTTGAGCGTAGCTCAGCCGGGCTTTTATTAGGAAATTCAGGACACATTAACATTGGAATGGCTATTCATCAACTACACGAGGAACAGGGGTCTACGCTAAGTGGTTAAGATATATTGGAAGGTGGTAGATAAGCGAGCTGTTAATTCAGGAAGATAAACATTAATGCAACGAGGAATTCCAGGCACCCATTAACATAAATCCCTAGACTCCCGGGAAAGGGGTTCAGCAAGGTGATAAATTTTAAAAAATATTTCAGCCAGATTTCAGAGAATTATTTTCCCACAGACATATTCTTTTCCCACAATTATGTCTGCCCACTCAGGAATAATTTTTTCTTCACACGGAGCTTTGCTCACACGTGTGGATCCCGGGACTGCATTTTTTCACTCATGTGAAAAGAATTCCCACACATTTATTTACAAATTGGCCACAGTATACAGATTCTGCAGGACAGGATCCATGTCATATAAGTATGTCTCATGCAATACTTGGGGCATGCTTATACTAAAAATTATTCTATAAATAATAAATTCTCTATTTTAATATACTAAATCAGATAACCTTAACTTATTTATTTCATTTTGAGGAAAACTATGGCAAATCATGTTTTAAAAAACTGGTTTGCAGCCCTGGCTGGTGTGGCTCGGTGGACTGAGTGCTGGCCTGCGAACCAAAGGGTCAGCAGTTCGATTTCCAGTCAGGGCACATGCCTGGGTTGCAGGCCAGGTCCCTAGTAGGGGACACGTGAGAGGTAACCACACATTGATATTTCTCTCCCTCTCTTTCTCCTTCCCTTCCCCTCTCTCTAAATACCATATGATCTCACCTATAAATGGAACCTAATCAACAAAACAAATAAGCAAGTAAAATATAACCAGAGACATTGAAATGAAGAGCAAAATGACAGAAGTGTCAGAAGGGGATAACAGGGGAGAAAAGGGGAAGGATTGTCAAGAAACATGTATAAAGGACCCATGGACGAAGCCAAAGAGGGGTAGGACTGAGGGTGGGAGGTGGGAATGGGTGGGGTGGGGGGGAGTGGTGAGGGGAAAATGGAGACATCTGTATTTGAACAACAATAAGAAAATGAAATAAAAAATTTTTTAAATAAAACACTTTTAAGCCATTAAAAAAGGGTGAATAAATAAAAATCTAAGAAAGAAAGACAAGAAAGAAAGAAAGAAAGAAAGAAAGAAAGAAAGAAAGAAAGAGAAAGAAAAAAAGTTTTTTTTAGAAATTAATTTGGAACTGTTCATTGCTAGTACATGAAAACAGGCTGGATGTTTGTGTGTTCACCATGTATCCTGTGACCTTGCTAAATTAGTGAATTAGTTCTAGGAGTTTCTATTTTTCCCCTTGAGATTTTTGTTATCTATGAAGAAGGACAGTCTATCTTTCTTTCTTTCTTCCATTTTCTGGAAGAGATTGTATAGAATTGATTTTATTTCTCCTTTAAATGTCAGGTAGAATTCACTGGTAAAATCATCTGGGCCTAGAAATATCATTTTGAAAGGTTTTAAACTATCAATTAAATTTTTCTTTAATTTATTATTCAATTACAGTTGATATACAACATTATATTAGTTTCAGGTTTAAACATAGTGGCTAAACATTTATATACTTTATGAAATGATCACCCCAATAGTTTAATACACATACAACACCATACTCCATTTCTTTAATATTGTAGAACCATTTAAGTTATCTGTTCTGTTTCATCCTGAGTGACTTACTTAATTTGTGATTTTTTCCCTAGATATATTTTGATTGTGCTATTACAGTTGTCCCATTTTTCCCCCTTTATTCCCCTCCACCCCACATCCCCGCATTCCCTGCCCTTTAGTTTTTGTCCATAGGTCATACACATAAGTTCTTTGGCTTCTGCATTTCCTATACTATTCTTAACCTCCCCCTGTCTGTTTTCTACCTACTGTTTATGCTACTTTTTCTCTGTACTTTTTCCTCCTCTCTCCCTCTCCCACTCCCCTGTTGATATCCCTCCATACCTTATATAAATCCCTTTAACATTTCATATAATAAAGGCTGTGTGATGATGAACTCCTTGAACTTGACCTTATCTGAGAAGCACTTTATCTGCCCTTCCATTCTAAATGAAAGTTTTGCTGGATAGAGTAACCTTGGGTGTAGGTCCTTGATTTTCATGATTTGGTATACTTCTCTCTAGCCCCTTCTTGCTTGGAAGGTCTCCTTTGAGAAATTAGCTGACAGTCTTATGGGAATTCCTTTGTAGGTAACTGTCTCCTCTTCTCTTGCTGCTTCTAAGATTCTCTCCTTATTTTTAATCTCGGGTAATGTCATTATGATGTGCCTTGGTGTGTTCCTCTTTGGGTCCCGCTTCTTTGGGACTCTCTGAGCTTCCTGGACTTCCTGGAAGTCTATTTCCTTTGCCAGATTAGGGAAATTCTCCTTCATTATTTGTTCAAATAAATGTTCAATTTCTTGGTCTTCCTCTTCTCCTTCTGGCATCCCTATGATCCAGATGTTGGGCTATTTACAGATGCCTCAGAGGTTCCTAAGCCTCTCTTCATTTTTTTGAATTCTTGTTTCTTCCTTCTGGCCCACACCGTTGATTTGAGTTCCAGTTTCCTTCTCTTCCCTGTCGGTTCCCTGCACATTTCCCCTCATTTTCTTTAGTGTATCCTTCATTTGTTCATTTATTTGCATCCAACTTCCTTCCAATTTTGTGAGCATCCTGATTACCAGTGTTTTGAACTGTGCATCTGATAGGTTGGCTATCTCCTCGTCCCTTAGTTGTAATTTTTCTGGAGTTTTATTCTGTTCTTTCATTTGGGCCATTTTTTTTCCCTCAGTGCACCTGTTACTTTAAGGGGTGGAGCCTTAGGTGTTCACCAGTGCGGGATAACCTACCTTGTTGTGTTGTGATGCTTCCTTTGGGGGAGGGGCCTTGGAGGGAGCAATGGCGCTTGCTCCGTTTACTGCCAGCTCCCAATCACCCCCGCCCCAATAAGCTCTCTTGTGAGGCTGGGAGCCGCTCTGGCAGCTGCCTCAACCCCCTCAGGTGCTTTCAACAGGTGGTCCGGGGCTTCCCCCCACCCCCCCCCCTGCCGAGATGGTGGGTTGCATTGGTGGGCCACGAGGTCTTTTCCACTCCCCAGCTGCTTCTCCCCGTGTATCTGTGTGCGAAAGAGGGACTGCTTGGTCCACTAGTCTCAGCCTCACTGGTTCCCACGGGCTTCTCCTGGCACGCCGGCTGCGGGCTTCGCTGAGTGCATGGGAGCGTTTTGGATAATCGTGCCAGCAGTGAGTCTCTCCCAGCAAATTGCTGTCTCGCTGTGCGCGCTCTCCCCCTGGCTCCGCCCTGCTTACCGGTCTGGGTGAACGTGTCCTCTCTAACTTCTTGGCTGTCGGACTTCCACTCAGTTCGATTCTCTGTCCATTCTAGTTGTTTGTTTTGCTTTTTAACTTGTTGTTTATCCTCTTTGGTTGTGAGCGGAGGCACAGTGTGTCCACCTATGCCTCCATCTTGGCTAGAAGTCCTAATTTGTGATTTTTCAGTAACTGGCTCACTTTATCTAAATTTTGAAGTTATTTATGTAGAGCTATATATAGTATTCCCTTATTATCCCTTTTAATGTCTTTGGGGCCTGTGGTAATATTTCCTCATTTATTCCTGAAATATTTCCTTCTTCATTCTTGAAATTAGTCATTTGTGTCTACTTTTTTTCCTTGGCAGTCTTTATAGAAGTTTATCAGCTTTATTTTGCTCTATTCAAAAAAACTAGATTTTTATTTATTATTTTTCTGTTTTCAATTGTATTGATTTCTGCTCTTTATTATTTTCTTCCTTTTGCTTGCTTTGCATTTATTTTGCTCTTATTTTTTCAGTTTATTAAGGGTTAAGCTTAGATTATTTATTTAAGAGCTTTCTTTTTTCTAATATAAGCTTTTAATACTAAAAATTCCCCTCAGCACTACTTTAACTACATCCCACAAAATTTGATATGCTATATTTTCATGTTTGTTTAATTCAAAATATATTCTAATTTCTCTTGAGATGTTTTCTTTGACGCACTATTTAGAAAGTTATTTCTTAATTTACAAATGTTTTTTGTAGATTACCATATTTTTTGAACTATAAGAGGCACCAGACCATAAGATGCACCTAGGTTTTAGAAGAGGAAAATAGGAAAAAACTTTTTGAAGCAAAAAATTGTGGTAAAATATTTAATAACATAAATAACATAATATCTCACCAATGTAAATGTAAACAGCCAGGTAAGCTACATTCGGACTACAAGACGCACCCTCCATTTTCCTCCCAAATTTCGGGGGAAAAGTACATCTTATAGTATGAAAAATATGGTATCTTACTTTTTTATAGTTTTATTCCATTATAGTCCATACTTTGTATGATTTCTTTTACTTGCTAAGGTTTGTTTTATGACATAGTATGTAGTCTGTCTTGGAGAATGTTCCATATACACTTAAAAAGTATGTATAATCTGCTGTTATGTTGCATACTGTCCTATAAATGTCCATTGGATACAGCTGGTTGATGGTATTGTTTAGTTTACCTATATTCTTGCTGATTTTCTACTAGTTTTATTTATTAATGGGAAAGGGATTGTACACTCCAAGAATATTTATGGACTTATTTATTTTTCCTTTTACTTCTATGAGTTTTCTATATATTTTGAAGCTTTAATTTTAGGCATATACACATTTAAGATTATGATGTCTTCTTGGTTAATTGACCCTTTTATCATTTTATAATATCTTTCTTTGCCTCTGGTAATCTTTTTTCTTGAAGTCTGATGTTATTGTAGACATTCTAGCTTTCTTTGTCACGTGGTCTTTCTATTCTTTTACCTGTGTCTATATCATATTTTAAGTGACAATATGTAACTAAGTCCTATCTTTTTAAATTTATTCTCTAGTCTCTGTCTTTTCATTAGTGTGTTTAGAACATTTATATTAATGTAATTAATGACATTTTAGATTGAGGCCTACAATTTTATTATTCATTTTCTTTGTTTTTTATTTTTATATTTCTTTTCCTGCCTTCTTTTAGGTTACTTAACTATTTTCAATATTGTCTTTTAATTATTACTTGAGTATATCTCTTTCTATGGTTTTTTCTTGCTGTAAGAATTATAATATAAATCTTTAACAGTCCACTTAAAATCAATTTTACCACTTAAGGTGAATGTAGGATCCTTACCACTAACTATATTGGTACCTTAACTCTCCCCCTTAGTACTCCTGTGTTGTATATTACATCTACATGCATTAAAAACCCACCAGACACTGTTACAATTTTGGTTTTCACTGATAACCTGTCAAAGAATTTAAATAACTCAATAGGAAAAGAATGGTCTCTTCTATTCATCCACATGCTTCCCATTTTTGTTGCTCTTTCTTGATTCCCGACATTCCAAGTTTCCTCCTGGTATCATTTCCCTTCTGTGTGATGAACTGCTATTGGCACTTATTTCAGAACAGGCTGGGAAGGGATTCTCTAGCTTTGAAGACACACACTTCCCTTCCTGCTCCCGCGGCTTTTCGTGAGAAAACCACAGTCATTTGAGTGGCTGGTCCCCTGTAGGTAAGTTTGCCTAGAAAGTGGTCAGCCAACACTGTCTTCCTCTTACTGGGAACTGCCAGTTTTTTTTAACTTTTATGTATCTGAAACCTAGTATGGAGCCAAAAACTCCCAAATGCACTATTTCAGTCAGGCTCTCTGGGCTTTGGTCTCCATGGCCAGGCATTCTTGTCTGAATTTTGGAAAATTTAAAAGAAAGGAATAAATATTAGTTTTCTTTCTGAGCTTACAGACAGGATTTTCAAACCACGCCTCCACCCAGGGACCTAGATACCCTATCACTGTGCACACTGTGTTGTGGTCTCCCTCCCTCCCCCTTCCTTCCCTCCTCGCCACTCCTCTTCCTGTCACTGAGTGACACGTGAAGGATAGAATTATTGGAGAAGAAATAAGCCTGCATGCCTCTTTTCTATGTTCAAAACTGTTTGGCAGGCTAACATATAGCCCTAGGCCTTATTCTCTGGCTTGAGTTTATAGATAAAGTGCCTAACTCCTCTAGGCGGACATGAAACAGCAACCACCCATTTTAGCTTCTTTGGATGAGCAAGACCTGCAGGGACCTGTACAAACAGAGCAGTACCAATGTTAGGAGGCATGTCCAGGCCTGAGGGATGCTGGTGATACAGCAGGAGAAAGTCTGGACAGATGCTTGTAAAACAGAAAAGAGCAGAAAAACAGGTTGTGAGAGTACACAGGCCAATTAAGTAGACCGTTTCATCTCATTTCTTGTGTGTTTTTCCCAGGGATGTAGAGCCAGTTTTTCTTCCATGTGCTTCACCTGGGCACAAGGTAAAGTGTGTGTTGACAGAAAGGAGGTGCAGAGCTTCCGAATGGTCACCCCGTGGCATAAGCTTGGATTGGGCTGCAGTAGTTCCTTCTTGTTAAAAGGTATAGGAGTTCTGGCTCCCACATCCATCTGTTTCCCAAGTACAGTCTGTGAAGGGTATCTTCCTTTCCCCCAAAACATGTATTAAACATTATTAAGTGTAAGGCACTGACTACAGCTAAATTTTCGTATTGAAAATGGCTTCATGGAGCCTATATAAAACTGAAATTCTTCCTTTCTTTTGAAGAAAACTCTTAAGAATAAAAGTGAAAACGCCCACAGTCCAGTGGTGCAAAAGGACACAGCATTGTCAACCGGGACTCCTCCTGCATTCTTAGAACGTGGCCAAGCATGTTCAGCTCATCTTTGTTGGGGGTAACTCCAAGGCGGTGGTTACTTTGAAGTTGGAAGTTGATGAATTCTTGGAGAGTTCATCACCGGCACAGAAGCAGAACGTGGGATCTATAATAGTGACTCCATAATAGTCACAGCTACCTCTCAACGACTGTCTCTTCAAGTCAGGCCCTTTGCACAGTAGGCTTATTCCTAATCAAGCCAGATCCTTGCATGGTTAAAGAAATCTGAGCATGAGGAATTCTGCCACAACCCCTAGCTAGTTACCAGCAGAATTGAGAGGTCAACCCCTGTGTTTCTGGCCCCAAGGTTTGTGAGTCCCATTCTCCACCCTGTGTGTTTCCGTGACTGCTCTTGTCTTTTTCATTCTCTTGCTCTTTATTCTGCTCACCAAAGAAGCTATTGAGGGGAGACTGTTGCTTACTTAGAGGGACACTCCTGGCCACTCTGGAAAACCCAAACGCCGGCCAAGTGCCCTCACACTTTAAGATCGCGTGGGTGCCTCTGACCCCTCTCCATCTCCTTTCCATGCATAAACTTATGCCTCAGGCTGTGGACGACTGGTCGGCAGAGTCTGTCTTATTCATCTTTGTGTTCCAGGTCTGAGCCTCAGCTGGAATACAGCGAGTGGTCAGTGTGGACAGAGCCTCCCTCTTTCCTTGCCTCCCACCAGTCCCACTGGCCCTTCTTCCCATGTTCCAGTGTCCTGACTGTCCCCCACTGCCACCTCCCTGGCTTCTCCAACATGCCACATTCCTCAGGCTGCCTGGTCTTTGACAGTACCTTTCCCTCGCAGAGAGGAAAGATATGACGTATAGGGGATAGGGAGTCATTGCTGGACTGAAGTGTTCCCTGAGGCAGCTGTAACAAATCCCCACAAACTGGGTGGCTTTAAGACAACAGAAATGTATTCTTATGTAGTTCTAGAGGCTAGAAGTCTTGAAATCAAGGTATCGGCAAGGCCTGCTCCCTCCAGCAGTTCCGGAGGGGAATCTGTTGTTTGCCTTCTCCAGCTCCTGGGAACTCCGGGTGTCCCCTGCCTTCCTCTTCTAAGGGCACATGTGATGACATTTAGGATCTGTCTGATAATCCGATGTAATCCATTCATCTCGAGATCCTTAACGTAATCACATCTGCAAAGACCTTTCCAGATAAGGTCACACTCATAGGGTCCAGGGATGAGGACTTGCCACTTTGGGGCCATTATTCAGCTGACCACTGTTCTTGAGGGATGGGAAGGGAAGGAGGGATCCAAAGTGCAGGTGGAAACTGAGCTGGGAGCAGCAGGGATGCTCCTCCACTGTCAGAGGAAGAAGAAAGGATGCATGGGGATGCAGACGAGTTCATACAAGGAGTTAGGGGTGGGGGGTGGGGGAAGTGATAGGAAAAAGGCTCATGAGAAGATGAAAGACAGCGTGAAATAATTTCTGAGAGAATCAGAGAGTGGACTGGAGACACAGAGAACTGCCCGGCAGCATGGAGACCACTTGTGGCTGGAGGCCACCGATATACAGTGGCACCACATTCATGCTTGGAACACGTTCTCTGATAGTTTAAGCAGCTTGGGTTTGTGTGTGTGTGTGTGTGTGTGTGTGTGTGTGTGTGTGTGTACGAGAGAGAGAGAGAGAAAGAGAGAGAACACATAAAGCAGAGAGCTGATTTTATCCGGAGTTGGAGTTTTGTAGGGTAAGTTTGCAAGAAGAACATGGGGCTTGGGCGTGGAGAGTGCAGATGAAGTCCAGGCTGCCCAGGCAGGAGCAATGTGGGAAGGGCACAGATGGATTGAAGAGCTGGCCATCTCAGTGTGGTCCAAGACCAAGTGTGGTGGCTACCCCCAGAACATTTAAAGTTCCAGAATTGCCAAGTAACCAGATAGAGTTTAAAGTTGGGGATGACAATGCAGGGTCCCAGGTACATTCACAGATGCCAGTGGCTGAGATGCAGGGGGGCTAAAGCACTCTGAGACCAGCCTGGAGATGGGCCACCCCAGCAGTGGGTAAGACCTGCTGGGCTCACAACCGACTTAGGGGAGGAGGAAGGACGGGCTCATGGGCCATGACCTTCCATGAACATGGGGCGGGAGGTGGGGCAGACTTGAGTTGCGTGGTGGCAGGATTTCATTTTTCTAAGAAAAGGCATTTGGAATTGCTTTTTAAAAGCAGTTTGAGAAAGAGATTGGAAGGTAGGATAACATATAAGAAAAGGCCAGGAAACCAATGAAGCCTTCTTTAATTAAGACTGAGGATGTAGGGGACTTACCATGGACCGAGAGTGTCAGAGGCACATGGCAGGCCTGAGAGGAGGGAGCGCCGTGGGAGTTTGGGGCCATGAATGGAAGCCCAGGCGGTACAGGCAAGGCCTGAGGGGGATACATGAGGCACTGAGGAACTGATCCATCTCAAGATTTCAAATTAACTCTGGTTCCCCAGTGCAGACCTGTGCGGAGGCCCCAGATGGTATGGGAAGTTTGTATCATTGGCAGTTTGTTCTGTGTTTGAAAGAGGTAGGTAAAATTTAGCATGAGCCAATCAGAGGCCATTTCAGAACAAAGGAAGGAGAAATGGCCTATTCATCCCTTGGGGTCTGATGAAGGATTTTGTTGCATACCATAGCCATTTATGGGTACAAGCAAAGGCCTTCGCCCAGGAAATCTGTACAGTTTAGTCTGGTAGCTGAGCTGACACGAACGCCTGCAGTCAAGGTGAGATGAAACCTATACTATGGGGTCACCATGGACGGTGGGGAACTGCCCCCAGGGGACTGAGCCCCGAGACCCATCCTCATAACCAGGTGGCTGGGTCTACTCACCTGCCTCAAACCCTCAGGTGGAGAAATGAGGGTCCAGGCTCCTCGGAGAGTCGTGAGCTGCGAACAAGGGGCCCTGTCGTAGGGGGTGAGGTACGTTTGAGGCAAGGGGCAGCTTTTAACTGGAAGAATTCAAGATCTATTTTGCCACAGAAATAAATACAAAGTAGCAGGACAACTTCTTAAAGCACATTGTTTGGTTTTGCCTTAGAGTTGCTTTAGGTTTTCTCAGCCCACTCTATGCTTTTGCAGAGTCCTCTCCCCCAAAACAACAGTGTGGGGCCTCGGGGCGCAGTCTTTACAACACGTTTGGTCACATTTAACTTCTCCAGAGTTCATGGATTTCGGGCCCATTTTTTACCACGTGCACATAGTGAATACACAGGTGACATTTTTATTGGCACCAAACATGCTTTAAATTATAATGTTAGCAAATGATAAAATAATAGCACATTAGTCGTCAAAATCACTCATAGGATTTCCAATGTTCAAGAATAGCTTGGGTCAGCGGGTACTGAATCCAGAGTTTCCAGCTAAAATGGTGCCACCATTGTGATACTAGCAATGTATAATAAAAAATACATTTGATCTTTGTTCCTGGCACAGGCCTCCTAATGTAACACAATAAATTAATATTTGGTTTTTGTCCCAGGTTTCTGGCACTGACCTCCTGGGCCCATTGGAATTCCTGAGTGATAGAGGCGATTGGAGCAACTTTGTTTTTCACAGCAAGCCCCTTCAACCACACCTGAGTTTGTGTTCAGGAAGTGACTCTTGGAGGGTGGGGGCTGGGGGCCAGAGGAACCAGCCCTGTTGTTGAAGGGTTGAAACTGGCTGTCCCACCCCTTGACAGCTGGGGAGGGGAGAGAGGCTGGTGGTTGAGTTCAGTCACCAATGGCCAATGATTTAGTGAATCATTCACATTAATGAATCTTCCATAAAACCCTAACAAAGGGGTTTGGAGAGCTTCTAGTGAACAGGTGGAGGTGCTGGGAGGGCGGCACACCTGGAGGGCAGGGAAGCTCCGCGCCCCTTCCCTGTGCTTCTCTTCCATTTGGCTGCTCCAGCGTTGAATCCTTCATAATAAAGTGGTAATAATAAGTAAACTGTCTCCCTGGGAAATTGTTGAACTTGAGGAGGGGGTTGTGGGAACCTCTGATTTGTAGTCAAGTTGGACAGAGTTGTGGAAAACCTGGGACCCACTACTTGCAATTAGTGTCTGAAGCTGGGGGGCAATCTGTGGGACAGAACCTTTTACATGCATGGTAAGGGCCAGCTCTGGGCGGTTAGTGTCAGAATTGAGTACCCTGAGAATTGCTTGGTGTGGAAAAACCCTACACATTTGGTGTTGGAAGTATTAGGAATATAGAAACAGAGGTTTTCCTTTTAACCATTGTTAACAGCCTAACATAGCTTATCATTTTCCTGTCCTAGTGGCTTTGAAATTGTATGAATCTTGATGAATACTTACAGTTTGGAAATATTTGAATCACTTCAAATTTTGCAAACCAAGTCAACTTCACTAATATTTTACATGTACTATTTCAACATTGCATAACTTATATTAGCATGAAATATATTCATTCATTCAACAAATCTTTTTTGGAGTATCTTCTGTGGACCAGACTCTCTTAGGTGTTGGAGACTCAGCACAGTGAACAAAACAAAGTCCTCACCCCCGAGGACTTTATAGTTTAATAGGAAGACTGACAAATAAATAATGTGTTGAGTTGGCCAAAAAGTTTGTTTGGTTTTTTTCTGTAAGGTGGCGCTAGTAATGCTTCATTGTCTTTAACTTCATTTGATTTTGTTAGATTGTATTGTGACAACTGTCATATCAACGTGCTTTTAAAAAAACATCAAAATTGGTGCATTTTTGTGTTGTCATTTTAATATTGAAGATGGAAAAGACATGCAACATTTTTGGCATATTATGCTTTATTATTTTAAGAAAGGTAAAAATGCAACTGAAATGCAAAAAACGGTTTGTGCAGTGTTGGAGAAGGGGCTGTGACTGATCAAACATGTCAAAAACGGTTTTTGAAGCTTCATGCTGATGATTTCTCACTGGATGATGCTCCATGGTTGGGTAGTCCAGTTGAAGTTGATAGAGATCAAATTGAGACATTAGTTGAGAACAATCAATGTTATACCATGTGGGAGATAGCCGACATACTCAAAATATACAAATCAATAAAGTTATTAGTGAAAATGAAAAATATGCCCTTTCTTTTATGGAAAAAAACCACGTGGACTTTTTGGCCAACCCAATATATGATGTCAGGTAAGAATAAGTTTTATGAACAGAAGTACAGCCGTGGAAAGGATAGGATGGATGGAGGAACAGGTGCTGTCTCAGGTAAGGTACCAGAGGGAGCTGTGCAGATCTGGGTGTTGGCATGGGGGTCACTCTATGCAGAGGGAGCAGCAAGAAATAGGAGTGTCCTTGTAACTATTTAACTAATGATGGACTTGGTCTGGCTTTGACTTAGAAGGTGGATTAAACCCACTGGTTATGGAATCAGAGTTAAAAAGCCAGCTCTACTACTTATTAGCTGTGTGCCTTTGGACAATTGATTTAATTAATGTTTCTGAGTCCACATGTGCTCATCTGCAGAATTAAGATAATAGTATACTTGGCTCATAGCACTGTGGTAAGTATAACATGCAATGACATACACAAAACCTTTATCTCTGACCCTAATACACAGGATGTGCCAAACCAAGATGGCTGCCACTATAATAATAATAATAATAATAATAATAATAATAATAATAATAATACTATCATCACCAGGAATAGTTAACCCTTTGAAAGCAGCATTTGTGTCGTTGCTACTGTCAGCACGTGGGACTCAGGCAGAGCACAGAGGCTGTCTCTGCTGGGAAATGTCTAAAATGTAAACATGTCTGTGGATATGCAAACACATTAACTCCTGCTGACAAGTGCCGGCGAGAGCAGAAGGCAAGAGAGCTTAGTTCAGAACATGAGAGAAAATGTGGAAAGGAGTGTGTAAACAAGCCAGTTTTAGAAGACATGCTCGTTGTTTTGCACGTGTCGGCCTTCACCAGCTGTGTCTGGAGCTGCCAGACACCCCTGTGTAAGCACAGCTGCCCTCGGAAGGCAGGAACCCTAGTGGTGTCGGCAGAGCCGGGGCCCCGGGCCACTCCGAGATGTGAGCTGACTCACCACTGCAGAGGCTGTGCACAGAGCCGCTGGGGCTTCCTCTGAGCTCCTAGGTGCCTGGCCGGAGGTGACCAGAGTCAGATGTCAGTGTTGGGTGGGACACCTATAAATGCAAAGTAGAGAGCTGAGTTTGGCTAAAGGAAGCCCTTACGTTTTTATAAATCCAAAGTTTAAGGCCTCATCCTTCTCCTATTCCTGTCCGTGGCGTACCAGCTGTCTTACAGTTGGCTGTCATCTTCCCTATTTCCCCATGAGAATGTGAGCTCCTTGAGAGCAGAAACTTTTCTTGTGTTTGCAGTACCTGGTGCATAATAGATGCTCAATAAGGAATGAGTGACTGAATGCTTCAAATGTCAAAGAGAGAAAATATCACAGTAATAATTAGCCTTAATATAACTATGTATTTATCTTGCATTACATAGGTTTACATTACACTTTCCTTTGAATTATCACACTTGACCTTTCCCCCATACCTGTGAGGTAGGTGTTTTTGCTCTTCTTGCTGATGAAGAAAGTGTCTTCATAGGAAGTTTAGTTACATAGTAAGTGGTAGATGGCTGGGTCCCTTCCACTAACAACATGGCCTCCCGATAATGAGCAGAGAACAGCTTTACAGAGATATAAGCTTCGTTCACCCACCCACCCATCCATTCATTCATTTATTCACCAGCGTTTACTAAGTACTTTTTTAAACCATATTTTGGTATCAGCACAAATGAGTGGAATGAGGTCAAGTTCTGGAATCACAGCAGACTGGGTTCAATCCAGGCTCCGTTCGCTCCTGGCTGGAGGGTTGTGGAAACCTAAGTCACCCTCTCTGAGCCTCGGCTTCTGCATGGGCTGAGGGCCTGTCACAGTCTGACCTGGGGAGGTCGTGAGGAGAAGGAGGTGGTCTCCTCAGTGTCTCAGATAAAGCCTGTTCTGCCTGCTCCCAGTGGCAGGGTTGGCAAATTTTTTCTCTAAAGGACGAGGAAGGAAACGTTTCAGTCTCTGTAGCCGTGCAGTCTGTCCCCACCACTCACCGCTGCTGCTTCAGGGCGCAGGAACCAGAGCAGCGACCTGTGCGAATGGGTGTGGCTGCGCTAGAAAAGCAAGCGGCAGGTGTGAGGTGGTGGTGTCGGCGGCGGCTGCACGAAAGAGTTTGGCGCGATGTCTCACACCATTTTACTGGTACAGCCTACTAAGAGGCCAGAAGGCAGAACTTATGCTGACTATGAATCAGTGAATGAATGCATGGAAGGTGTTTGTAAAATGTATGAAGAACATCTGAAGAGAATGAATCCCAACAGCCCCTCTATCACATATGATATCAGCCAGTTGTTTGATTTTATTGATGATCTGGCAGACCTCAGCTGTCTCGTTTACCGAGCTGATACCCAGACATACCAGCCCTACAACAAAGACTGGACTAAAGAGAAGATCTATGTGCTCCTTCGCCAGCAGGCCCAACAGGCCGGGAAGTAGTTGTGCTGGAAGCATTAGGGTTTGGGGGTGGGCATAGAACACAGGTGTGCACAGCAATCTGTAGTGGGGGTTTTGTACCGTAGTAACCCTGTTTCCATTTTGGTACACTCGAGTCAGGGTTGGATGTGTTAGATGAAATGTGAGGGTCTTGTTCAATCTGAAACTCCCATCACCCCCTATTTTTTCTTTTCTTTTCTTTTTTTACTTAAACATTGTTACGATTTTGAAGGGTATTTCTTTGTCAGTTAATATTCATATCTGCTTTATAACATTCACTGTACTAGCCCTTCTTCAAGTCGGGGTGGAGGGTGCTGACACAGCTTAGTTACGTCCTAAGATAAAGTCTTGGTACAGAATAAATAAATGTTCTTTAGTTAAAAAAAAAAAAAGAAAGAAAGAAAGAAAGAAAAGCAAGCGGCAGATGGCTCTGACCATGGAGCTGGTCGACTCTGCGCTCCGGGACGGCGGCTCCCCAGGATCACCTGTTACTGCAAATGCTACACCCCCCACCCCCTCGCCGAACACGCCTCTGGTTGTACCAGAAGTGACGGTGATACCCAATGACATCAATCGTACCCAATAGCTGCCCCTCACGGACTGCTCGCTTTGGAGCAGGTTCTGGGAGAACAGTTTCCTTTATGTCATGTAAGCTTCTCCATAACCCGACGGAACTATTATTGCTGTGATTTTACACATTACAAGACAGATGTCAGAGGCTGAGTGACTTGCCCAAGGTCACCCGTGTGGCTTGCGTTGGGGCGAAGCAGGGCGTGGCCCAGACTCCACATCTTGGGCAGTTCCCAGCCCTCACCTGTGTGAGCACGTTCAGCCACTTCTCAGTCTGTGAAGTGGGCACATAACTTCACTTTTCTGTCCCTTCATTTCCTCAGCTGTGAAATTAGGGGATTCTAACAATACTTAACCTTTTGGGGAAATTGTGAAGTTAAAATGAATTATTATATTCCAAGGACTTAGCATGGTGCCTGACATAGAGTAAGTACTCAATTGGAAGTAGCTATTATTATAGTTATTACTATTTTAGAACATTTCAAATACACAGATTATAAAGAAGAAAATAAAAAATATCTTTAAGGCATTATTTACATTTTGATATATTTCCTTTTAGTATATATTTCCATATCATTGTTATATGTATCTATAGATTAAAATTATTATTTATTTAACATACAGATCACATGTTAATTATAGAAGACATAAATTATTTTAAAAATGCATAATCTTTATTGTATTTTTTCCACTATCATTTAGTCCCCTTATATACCCCCCACCCCCCACAGGCACCACACCGTTGTCCATGTCCATGAGTCCTTCTTCCTTTTTGCTTGATCCCTCCACCCCATAACACAGCCCCCCAGAGCTGTCAGCCTGCTCTCTATCTATGAGTCTGTCTCTATTTTGCTTGTTAGTTCAGTTTGTTCATTAGATTCCACATATGAGTGAAATCATATGGTATTTGTCTTTCTCTGACTGGCTTATTTCACTTAGCATAATGTTCTCCAGATCCACCCACACTGTTGCAAAGGGTAAAGTTTTCTTCTTTTTTACTGCTGAGTAGTATCCCATTATGTAAATATCCCATAGTTGTTTTGTCCACTCATCTTTTAATGGACATTTGGGCTGCTTCCATACCTTGGTGATTATAAATAAGGCTGCAATGAACACAGAGGTGCTTATGTTCTTTTGAATTATTGTTTTGGGTTCCTTCAGGTTATTCCCAGAAATGAGATTGTTGGCCCAAAATGCAGATCCTTTTTCTTTTTTTTTTGAGGTATTTCCATACTGCTTTCCACAGTGGCTGCACCAGTCTGCATTCCCACCTACAGTGCAAATGGATTCCCCTTTCTCCACATCCTCGCCAACACTTGTTTTCTGATTTATCAATAACAGCCATTCTGACAGGTGTGAGATGGTATCTCACTGTGGTTTTAATTTGCATTTCTCTGATGATTAGTGATGTTGAGCATCTTTTCATATGTCTATTGGCCATCTGTATGTCCTCTTTGGAAAAGTGTCTATTCAGGTCCTTTGCCCATTTTTTAATGGGGTTGTTTGGTTTTTTTTGGTGTTGAGTTTTTTCAGTACTTTATACATTTTGGATATTGAACCCTTATCAGATATATCAGTGAATATGTTCTCCCATTTTTTGGGTTGTCTTTTTACTTTGTTGACAATCTCCTTTGCTGTACAAAAAATTTTAGTTTGATAAAGTCCCATTTGTTTATTTTTATTTTGTGTCCCTTGCCTGGAGAGACATATCCAATAAAAAATTTCTATGAGCAATGTCTGAGATTTTACTGCCTATGTTTTCTTCTAGGATTTTTGTGGTTTTGGGTCTAATATTTAAGGAAGACACAAACTTTTAAAAGTCACCACACATACCAAACCACTTTTGTTATATTTATTTTGACTTATTTATTTATGTGTTAATGTGTGTAAATATAATACAATTTTATTTCTTGACAATTTGACTTAATATCATATCATAAAAATTTCCCCCGATATGTAAAAACTCCCAAAGTTTCTTCTTTTAAACCACTGCACAACATTTACATGTATGCCCAGGCCATGTTGAGCTACTGCTCATCCTTCACTGTTGAGCGGCTCCCATCTTACCCCTCTCCTCTCCCCACCCTCACCAAG